>JAVJIF010033255.1:0-190204 GCA_038442645.1 Agave tequilana | reverse complement strand
TGCCCGCTGGTAGGTTGCCCCGGCGTTCTTCAATCCGAAGGGCATTACAGTGTAGCAGTATACCCCAAAGGCATTCGGAAAGAAGTATGCTTCTCGTCAATCAGGATACATCTTGATCTGGTTGTACCCTGAGAAGCCGTCCATGAAAGACATCCTCTCGAACCCGCATGTGTGTCAATCATGACATCAGTGAGGGCAGTGGAAATTCATTTTTGGGACAGGCCGCATTGAGATCACGGTAGTCGATGCAGATCCGTATTTTGCCGTTCTTCTAAGGACGGGGACTATGTTAGCCACCCAATCTGGATGTTGTTCCTCCCGGATGAAGCCACAAGCAATGAGCTTATGAACTTCGGCTTCAATAGCCTCCATGATGTTTGGGCGGGAACCGACGTTGTTGTTGCTTGACTGGCTTAACGTCGGGCTTGATGGTTAGACGGTGCATAAGCGGGACCTGTGGATCGAGTCCAGGCATGTCTTCATAGCTCCAGGCGAAGACATCTATATACTCTTTTACGAGCATTATCAATTCTTCCTTTTCGATAAGTGATAAGCTTTCACTTATGAAATAGGCTTGGGGTGATCTTGACTGCCCAAGTTGACTTGGATCACTTTGTCTTCGGTAGGTGGCTCGCGCAGCTCGAACCGCTTTTTCCATTGGAGGCTTAATTGCTGGGCCCAAGGTTCCTCATCAGCAAGCTTCCGCAGGTTCCAATTGACTGTCCGAGGTCATATTCACAGTGAGACCGTTGAACATTCCTCCTATGCTGATGTCAGAGTTCCATTCAGCAGATGAGTCTGACTGTGATGGAATTGGCTCGTCGTCTTTGACTTGAACCGTTACTGATGATGTGGGTGTAACATAACCCAACCTCTGCGTGTACTATCATAGTAATTTGCAGGTTTCCCTTTCGGGGACAGCATTACGCATCAGACCGCGTCTTCCCTTTCGAAGTTCAGGCTGCCTGCCTTCTTCAAGTCATATCCCATTCTCCATAATATGGCGTGCGGGTTGCGCATAATGGAAGAACTGTGGGGGCTTCTGAGTTTGAGCTTGAATCTGTAGGTACAGGTCTCCGTGGCTGGGTTCTACGAAGATTATCGGCAACTGACCTTGTTGGATGGAGGGATCACCAGCGTGGCCCCTTCTATAATCCACAGATGTAGTAGCCGAACTTGGCTTATGTACGGGCATGTGAAGAGAGCCATCCATGATGGATTTAGTCGACTCGATGCTCGCAGGATAATCAAAAGAAATATTATCATTAATCATCCATTCGCCTTCCTCATCAGAAGGGATCTTACATCGGGGATTATTAAAGCATGCTACTATTGGCTCGCCAATCAAAAAGGCTGGCGTGCCCATTCGGATTCCGAATCCGCCTCATTGCCACTTCCATCACTGTCTGGCAATGGTTCTCCCGGCGTTCCACTAGCCTCTTGATATAGAGAGAGCATCTGTGAAATAGTTTTCCACCCCTTGAAGGGCTGCTTCTCAGCGAAGACAGTTCGTACTGTCGCATCATCCTCAACATACTTGAAGCACTGATGAGGAGTGGAAGGAACGATCCAGTTGGCATGGATCCATGGTCGTCCCAGTAGCAGGTTGTATGATGTGTCCGCGTCAATGACATAGCATGTCACTTCTGACTTCAGGCTTCCGATTCTGCAGCGAAGCCGAATCTTTCCAAGCGGATGGCTGCTCCCGGCGTTAAAACCGTATATTGTAGTGGTGGTCGCAGACAACCTGTACAGTGGTATGCCGAGGAAGTAGAGGAGCCTTTTGGGGATGATGCTGAGCGCAGACCCCGGATCGACTTGTATCCTTTCAATGCAGGTTGAACCGATATATCCGGTATAGTACAGAGGTCGATCATGCTTGTTGTCTTTGAGAAGCATATCTTCCGCCGTGAAGGTAATGGCAGGCACCTTTGACTGTGCGTGATGGCACTCTGAGCAGGAAGGGCGCATCTCATCATCAGGAACCTCGGGCATGCATGTCAGAAAGGACTCCGAGTTGGCTAGCGCATCTCTGAGTGCCTCTCTTGTCTCTTTAGAGAGACGAAGGAGCTCGTGTATTGTGATACGAGCCGGGATATTGGCTAAGTGGGCCAATATATCAAAGCGAAAGGGCGTGGCTAGCCCTTGGCTTGGTGGTTTCTTCAACACCTGGTCGAATCGCACCTCCTTAGGTTTTTCCCTCCCTTTGGTCAGGACTGGAGTGGATGTCGGCATTGGTACTGACGTTGTTTGCTGTGGTACCTCGTCAGTAGGTTTGTCATACTGCCTTAGGTATGACTTTCCAGACCGGGTGCCCGTCTGTTGAGGCGCATCTGCCTGCGCTGTACAGGCATGCTTTTCTTCTTCAGAATCGCTGAGGGAAGCCGAAGTAAGATTACCATCGTCTGGCAGAACAGAGACGACATTGCAAGACTTGCCCTTTTTGCTGGAGTCCTTCGACGTCTGCTGTATGTCTTGGACGAGGTCGGGGTGTATCCATATAACTTCCCCTGTCTCCAATGTCAAAGGGGCGAGGCCCTTGTTGTTTTGAGTCATGGCTGGAGGATGCTTGACTTCCAACCGCGGCATCGGGGCTGGATAGGTCCCGTCAGAAACTGTGACCTTCTGGGCAGTGCCGAACTCAAGAGTCACCATATTGGCAGTGACTTTCTTCTGTTCCGTCTTTAGTGTGAGGACGCCGGCATCAATCAGGGCTTGTATCCTGTCCTTGAGGACATAGCACTTGTCAGTAGGATGATGGACCATCCTATGATAAAGACAGTATTTGGGGTCATTTGTGCGCCCATCTCATTAGGACGCCGAGCATCTGGCAGCTTCATCTTATTCCCTTTATGGAGCAGATGGAATATCGTGACCACCTGATCATCTCTGAAGGAGTACTGTTTAGGAGGGAACTTGGGCTCCTGATTGTTGAAGCTGCTCTTCTTGGCCTTTGACTGCATGTCCCGGTCAGCTCGACGGACATAATTTCCTTCCCCTTAGCTTGGGAAGACTGTGGGAGATCGCTACGCCCTTTGTTGTTCGCACCCCATTTGCTTCTAGGGACGGACGGCTCGAACTTCTTAGCCGACTTCTCGGCTATCTCAGCTTGTTCGACCAATTCTTTCCAAGTATGGGCTTTGACA
The DNA here is from genome assembly GCA_038442645.1 of Agave tequilana. Taxonomy (NCBI): domain Eukaryota; kingdom Viridiplantae; phylum Streptophyta; class Magnoliopsida; order Asparagales; family Asparagaceae; genus Agave; species Agave tequilana. Next base: position 187,058 of record JAVJIF010033255.1, on the reverse strand, counting down.
GCCCCCATGCGAACTTCTACTTGATCCAAGAAGTTGTGTCTGCATGTCTGTAAGAGCATGGGTAAAGGCATCCCTGCTGGGCACATCAGAGATAGATTTCTGAACCGCTCAATGTATTCACGGACAGATTCGCCTTTCTTCTGCACGGTAGAAAGGAGCTTGTCCATGGTCACTTCGGTATCATCCTCATAGAAGCGAGAGAGGAACCGAGTTTCCAGGTCGATCCAGGAATTGATAGAGCCTGGGGGGAGATGCGAAACCAGTCAAATGCCACCCCTTTCAAGGTGCCGATGAACAACCTAGCCATGATGGCGTCGTTGCTTAGAACATTACCGGTCTGGGACCGGAAATAGTAGATGTGCTGATTGGGCGAGCTCTTACCATCATATGCATGCAACGTTGGTGGTTTGAACTTGGCGGATATGACACCGAATCCCATTCCAGTGGGTAAGGACGGACTACCCCCACTTTCTTCAATTCATCCTTCTGAGCCAGGGATGAAATTTGAGCTTGAAGGCCTTTAAGGACTTCGGCATCCAGGGAAGAGCCTCCCTTAGATCTCTCCGTTTTGGGCGGATCATTGCTGAGGTGTCCCTCCTCGTCATGATTGCTCCGGTATCGTCATCCCGGTTGTTGAGGAGTTGAGCTAGCATCTGTTGGATATTGTCCAGGGCCTCTTGCTGAGTTCTAGAGGTCTGCTCCTGAGCTTCCAAACGCCGACGAAGGTCGTCATTGGCGTTCTCGGCCATATTGACCGATGCTTTGTCCGTCCGTATAGAACTGACTGTTGCTGAAGAGGCATATCCGCTGTCTCCATCTTCTCCATCAGATGATTGGGGTGATCGTCTGGGCTGTGGCGAGATTAGGGTCTTTGAGGAAGAAGGCTGCTCATAGTTATAGGGTATTGCCACCCTAGACCTGGTGTTTCGGAAAACACCTTCTTCACGCACCAAGACTTCACCTAAGCCTGGGCAGTAGTCTGGATCTGGGGAGCCGAAAGGGGTGTCGTCAGAGGCTTGACTTCTTCCGCGCGGCTCTCGCCCCCTTCCGGTCATGTTGACGGATGCAGAGGCTGGATCCGGTGGCCCGTCCTTTTGGGATGCCTCATCGGGACGCGCGCAGACAGTCGATCAAAGACTGATCGCCGGTATGGAGAAGTGGCGAGGGTCGGTCGTAACCGACACTGCATAGAATGGACCATCACCAACTGGCAGTCACATCGTCGAAGACAGGAGGAAGTAGTCTGGAAATGCTTCAATCTCCGCTTGTCCGCCAAGAATTCTCGCAGGTCGGCCCTGTAGGGGCCTGAACAATCTGGTATATGGGACAACGCATCGTTCCCCTTATTCCTGCGGAAAGGATCAGCACCGCATAGTGCTCTGGTTCTAGCCTCGCGGCTGTAAACCCGATGAGTACGCCGAGGTACAATAGCCTTGCTTGTGAAGACAGGGCTAGCAGTAGGCATTGCTGCTCTAGGCGACGGTATGATCGCCGTCTTGACTTTATGGTTGGCAGCATTGTTGGCGCAGGCGGGCATCTTGCATTTTTCTTCATAAGAGAGGCGCGGATTTGGCGTGGCTACGCCTGAAGCTTCAGCAGAGGACTCTGTTTAGGCCTCCATATCCGTTTTGGCAGAGGATGCATAGGTTCGCAAGGAACCTGAATAGCCACAACCGGGGCTGTGGGGTGTTGGCAAAAATCTGCCTCTGGTTTCTGATTTGAAACCTTGGTCATGAAAACCTTCCCGTGCTTCCGTGCTCGAAGCATTAGGCCACCCCCAGAGAGGACTTCTTCAAATCTTCTTTGATCGATCTGGATAACCAGGTTCTCAAAGTGCAGGATCTGGGCTGCGGACCTGTTTCCTTGTTGCGCCAGAGAACTGCGGCAGGTTTGCAGAGAACCTTTTCCGTCTCCGTAGAGACTTTGCTTGAAGATTTAGCCAGAGAAGATCTGGCTGCACCGGCTTTTCTGAATTCAGAGATAGACCCGAAGGTCTGTTCGTCGCATTGCGACACTTGATTCTCAGCAGAGGAGAATACGTTCCCCAGCGGAGTCGCCATCTGTTTTCCATTAATTTTGCAAAGGGGAAAACTTACAAAAAAAGAGTTTGAGGAGCTAAATTACAAGTATTCTTAAAAAGATTACAAGTAGATCTCCTCAGAGATTCGGAGAAGTGTGCCGATAGGAGTCTGGTCAGCGCGCGACCACTTTGTCCCTTTGACGATGCGAGCGATGAGATTCCCTTCTCGCCTGGTTCCGGGAATCAGAGAATAGAGGGTTGGTAGAACCCTCTTGCTGCTTCTCAAAATCGCCTTCAATTAGGAATTCCTTCTCGCCTGGTTCCGGAAATTCCTTGAGAAGAAGAACGATGATAGGGCATCAACACCCTAGATAGAGAAAACAATTCTCTAAAAGGTCTCTGAATTCGAAAACGCACGGTGCGTTATGAAGAAGCCTCGGTTGAAGAAGTTGACTGATCGATTCTCGTGATCAGAAGGCGATTGATGGCTCCTTCCTCTGCGATCCCCTCTTCCCTTTTTTTTTGCCTTGTACCCATGGCGGGTTATTATATAGGAGAGCAAGGGTATAATCGTCCCCTTGAAGATATGGAAACAGGTTGAATCGAATCTGTTTGAATCTGGAAAGTAGCCTTGCTGCGAGGCTAGAATAGCTTCCGCGGAGCTAGAAAATGGCAAGTCGGTTGATCTTTCCGATTTGTTATGATCCTTTCCATATCGTTGAAGGATTTTCCCTGATCCTCTTACTCGTTTCAAGAGAGTCAAGAGATTGCGGCAATCACCTGCCATATTTGAATCCTGATTGGATTTGATTAGCTTAGATCTAATCTCATCAGGAGATTTGATTGGTCAAAGGCTGACCATAGCAGGCTGATGGCGGAGCTGCCCGCTTTGAAGCTTATAGCGGAGCTAGAGGCAATTCCTGGCGAAGTCCGAAAAGAGGCTTTTCGGCGAAGCTGTCAGTTAGCTTCCTGGCGATGCTCTGGATGATGTTAGCCTCTCACACGAGGCTATCTCCTTGGGCTAATGTAATGCTAAATGCTAGCATTTTAGACCTGCTGAGGTCTGTTTAGAAACAATCCGGGTTCACTGTTCTGCTTGCTGGATCAGTGGAGTCCAAACCGCTTCCTTGTCCCTTGGAGGTGGGTAAAAACTGGTCTTCAGCTCGTCTGTCACTTGTCTTTTGTAAATGTCAACAAGTTTAGACATTGTTCGGACTAATGAGAATCTTGTCTTTTTAAGTGTCAACACAGTGGTTTGGCATAATTAGGCGCGTTGCTCCTACACAGATATCTCCCACTGATCTTGCCCCTACCTGACCGATTAACTTGTGGTCAGATTTCGACAATGTATCCCCAGTGGACAGTCTAACCAGTTAGGAGTCATCTAGGTTTAAGTTAATCCTAACATAGGCTTGTTTTCTTTTCTTTTCCTCTATTTGTTTGTTTGTTTGTTTTCTTTTTTTTAAACTCTAATATGGATTTCAACAACAACAATTTTTTCAATCCTAATATGAATCCATATTTCACCCGATCTTATTTGACTTGGATAATTTAACCCGGATATGTACAACATGAATCAATCATATAGGCCGGATTGAGATTTTTTGATTCAATATGTCCCATACCCCCAATCTTATGACCATAATTTTCAAAATAATTTCAATTCTTCACAGAGTCAAGGGGGATTCACCTCCCCTGAGTCAAATTCTCAACCACCTTGTCCACAATTTTCATTCCCCGATTTGGATTCATATCCTCCTTTTTCTGTCCCAATAACTGAAGAAAATCTAATTTGGAAAAGATTGTGGAAGCCATGCTTGAGTCCCAACAATAAATTCAAAATTTGCTCAATTCACAATCCTTCCTAAATCAAACTCCATATACTCCTTTTTTATAACATCCAATTGAAGAAAACTCTGAGTTAGAAAAGCGTTGGAAGTTGTTGTGAAATAGCGCAACAAATTCAAAATATGTTGACTCATCATCTCAACCAAATTTTCAAGAGTCCTACTCATTTTTTCCAGTCTCATCGATTCAAAATGAACAACCATCGATACTGGACTTAAGTATGGAACCCTGCGTGAATCCGAGTGAGTAGCAATACAAAATCTGATGGACTCACAATTTCACCACAATTTTTAAAATCAACTTCCATACTCATCTTTTCAAGAACAACCAATTGTAAAAAGTATGGAAAATATGATTTAGACTCAAAATTCTGTTACCTGGCCTATCAGTAGGTTAGACTCAATAATGGGCAAAAATTAACAATAAGAGCGAAAAAGTCTTTCTTGTCAACCTTTGATTTATCCTTATATCCCTAACTCTACCAATTGGACCCTAGAATCATGCTATTTTGGAAACCAAGACTCAATTTCAGCAAACCCATTAAAACTTGACCAAACTCCAAGGTTTGAAAATCACATTGATATTTTAGCAAGTTATCCCTTTCCTGAAATTGAATATAAAAGTGATCCTGAGCCTCAAGTTGGTGATTTCATTTCACTTTTTGATTCAATAATGACTCCAGTATCTTTACCAGATTTTTTCTCTATTCCAGAGTTAACATTGAATCCTGTACCAGTACACTGCGAAATTGAATCATCAATATCTTATGACCACACTTCATTGATGGGGAAAGTGTGTGAACATTAATTCTTTAGTTTTGACCGCATTTTGTACCAATTTCGACTCCACATTTTGAATCTCGACTTGATCTGAGTCAAATTTCCTAGTCGGTATCAGTTTTTGTTCTTATTCCATTTGAGTCCAAATCAATCATCTTCCAAAATCACACTTCATTGTTGGATAAAGATGTTGAAGAAAATGACTCAGTAATTATTTTTAAAATTGAAAATTAGATGGAATAATTTTTAAAATAAGACCATTCACTCAATCATTCTTTTACTGAGTCATATTAGAGAGGTCACTGGTGGGTTTCTGCAAGATCTACGATTTTTGATTGGGTAGCAATGCTTGGCCCAATCCGACCACCACCGGTGCAACCATCATGAGCTAATTTTCCTTCGCTTCCCATTTGTTTCATGTATATACACATTCACGATGCATTAGGGATAATGCATGAGATAATTGTGGAGAGGATTTAATAATATAGTTAGTTTTAAATTTTCTTTCTTTTACACTTTTTTTAGAAAATTTTAAAAAATTTTTCTTTTATATAGAAACTCTTTTCTTTTCTTTTTACAAAACTTTTTGAAATAAGAGAAATAGTATCGATTTATTTTAAGAAAATTAAGATTATCTTAGGAATTAGGAAGACCTAAAATTATGAATTTTTTAAACCGAGTCAAAGTAATAGATATTGTTTAAATTTTAGGTTAAGAAAGTAAGACTAAAAAAATTTGATCTTGAATTTTTCCCTTAGATATATGCACTCCATATTTACACAATTTTTTGGATTAAAACAAAGAATGAAAATGCCATAAAAAATATAAAAAGATATAATAAAAAATCAATTATTGAAGTTTGGGTAATTATGCCTCAGGAAGCATGATTATTCACGCCTAAACGGTGGATAAAAACATAATAATTCCCTTTAGTTTTGTGGCCTTATTTACTCGAGTTTTTAAGTTCGAGGGATGTTTTTTCATCTGGTGCCCTAAAACTATCTGGTTTGGGAGTCACTAGCCAAAGGCTCAATACCAAGGTAAATAAGAAAGTCTAAGAAAACTAAGGAAAGAAAAAAAGAAAATAAATAATATAAATAAATGGCATGAAAGTTAGAGTGGATATCCCAAAAATCTTCAACGTTCACAAAGTGCATATGTTCTAAAAGTTTTATGAAAGATCAAAGAATCAATTCAATTTTAAATTCTTACATTTAATTTATAACAAGATTTTGCATTTCGACTTAGTTTAAGGAAGAATAATTTCTGGTTAACTTATGATCTTGGATCACTTAAATTTTCGCAAAAATATTTCAACACTTTTCTCTATTTTAAAAAATGTGTTTTTAAAATGCTGACATTTGATTTCTTTTATAATTGATTTTGTGGGTGTAATCCGCTGAAAATTCTTAGGAGGCAAAACTCCTCCTCTAGGGGAAACCTAGAGGTTTAACGACTTGTTGTACGCGCTCAGTGTAATCACGTCACCCGCGAAAGTGGTGTAATAATCTTCTTAGTTAGTTTTTTTGTTTCCCGGGACGAGCAAAAGATAAGTGTGGGGGTGTGATTAGTCTCTAAACTTGCATATTTCATACCACATCTTCACATTTATTTAATATTAAATTTTGTTATAATACTCTCTTTTATGTTTCTAGATCCATGGCATGAAATAAAGAAGAAGCCAAAAATCCCATTTAATTGGTAATTAAAAGCCTACACAATAGCTATTAACTTTAGAGGGCTATTTTGTCAAAACCAGGTGCCCAACTTTGGATTTCCGGAGGTACACCCGACAGGGCGATAAGAGGGGAACGTATAGCAGGCAGCGCCGCGAGCCGCGGAAACGCGGCAAAAATTGCGTTTTTGCAGGTCTTTTGTGGAGCTCAAGATTTGACGCGTGGCTCCGTACTTGTACCCTGGTAAACCCCTTTCGCCTATAAAAGTCCTGGGATTTTCAGAACTCAGGGAAAAGAAGTTTTGAGGAGTTTTTCTTTAGTTGTAGTGTAGTTTTAGAGTAGTTTCTTCTTTTTAGGATAATTAGGTTAGTTGTTCTTCTTCTTCCTCCTTTGTATTTTTCATTTCTTGTAGATCTTGTAATAGGAGAGAGAGAGGTACATGGTTGGAAAGTAAGAGTGCTTATAATAGAAGGTGATAAGCTATGAAAGATTCTCTCTTTACCTTTCTTTGTTTTTCTCTCTAACTCCTTTTACATGTTTAGCTAATTTTCTCTTATGGCAATTAACTACTAACCACTAACTTGCTAACTTCTTACTAATCCGCATGAATCTAATAGCCTCTGCTTGGCCTTACTCTTGCAAGAGCCACTGATGGCTCATGATGATGGATTCTAACACTCTAACATCCTAACTCTCTAACAAGCTAAAATTACTTTATTCCATACTTACTCTTATTTAGTTTTAATGGTTTACGTGTAGCTTGCACTTGTTTGTTGAGTTTGGATGTGATCAGTTGGCATATGGGTTATGCTTTGAAACGCTCTTGAATCAAGGACTAGTGATGGCCAATGATACATGTGAGTTAACTATCACTAAGAGGTTAGCATGGTTGGTGGAGCCATTAGTAGTTAGTAGCCATGCATTTTTTTCTCTTTTACTTTGTTTTAGATATATCTCAAAAATCACAAATATATTCTTTTCTATATTTCTCACTTCTATGTGGTTCATCGTACCCTTCTCTTTTCATTCTTTGTTTTCTTTTCTTTTGATTCTTTAAAACATTGAAGAAACTTTTGTAAATCACCTAGAGGGGGAGGTGAATAGGTGATGAGCTAATCTAATAATCAATTAATGCGAAATTAAAACTTCTTAAACTAAACACCACGTATAACACAAGAGTGTAGCCGGATTTCCGTGAAGGGCTCTGGACTAACTCCTCAAGATTCCTCTAAATAAGAGTTGAGGTGCCTCATTGGCTCTCTTGGTTGAATACAAGTGTTAGCAAACAATCCCCAAGTATATAATAATAAGCACACAATATAACAAGCATATAAAGATAAAGATAATAATAGCATGCAAGATATAAAGACAAGTAAGAGATAGAGAGAGCAATCGCAAACACGGGAGATTTGTTTCGAGGTTCGAGCACACTTGCTCTACGTCCCCGCCTTCAACACTATGAAGGATTTCCACTAAAATCGATCCCACCGGATCACTTGATACCGCAATACCTACAAGGAGTTCCCATTAGAACTCTTGGACTCTCTAGTCCCTCTCTTGTTCCCGAACACACCGCAAGCCCACAAGCTCGTCGAGGCCGCACCTCAAACAAAGAGTCCACACACGAACTCGAAACACCGCGAACCCGCAAGTCCGCCTCCTCAAAGTACAAAGTAGAACTTTGGTGATCACAATATTTTGATCACCTAAAATTCTCTCACAATAAAGATCCCTATAGGTAGATATAGTAATGGATAGCTCAAGTGTTGTGTGAGAAAACTAGGATTAAAATGGTGGAGGAAAACACAGGAAATCACTTTGAAAATACTTTTGATAAACTTCCCCTTTGATTTGAAATATTTGCTCTCAAACAAGTGGAGAAAACTCTGAAATAGATAGGAAAAACTAGGTTTAAAACTCTCCTCAAATCTTACCCAAAACTGGTCTCAAATGGGGTATTTATAACCCCCAAAAGAATTCTGCCAGCTGGCAGCTGACTTGGCCAATAATGGCCTTCCGGTCGACAGGCTGGTCGATCGGCCAATGGTCAAAAAAACGACCGTTGAGTCTCCGGTCGTCCGCCCGGTCGACCGGACCCTGAACCAGAGAGCATTGGCTCTCTGGCCGGTCGACCGCCCGGTCGACCGGGGCAACCCGAGAGTGGGTTGCCTTCAGTTGGTCGACCGTTTGGTCGACCGGCCAACTGATATGGCCATGGTCGACCGCTTCGGTCGACCGCCAGAGCCTAGCAGACTGAGTTAGGGATTAGAAAACTAGGGTTTTTTATTTTAAATTAAATCCATAAATTAAGAAAAATCTACAAAAATAGTTTCAGTGTAATACATTGATATACAAACATGTTTGAGCAAAATCAAAACATGTTACAAACATTTTGAACTATTTTTGTAACTTAGAAATTTTGGCTAAAAAAAAACTGTATTTTTCCAAATTGGTTTTTCCAAACTTCTCTAAATACAAAAACAAGATATTTTAAACACTTTTAAAGCATAGAGTGTATGGATATGATCCATACACATACATGATGAAATATTTATGTTTTTGACAATAAGCACTAAATATGATTTTGGTTAAAACATATATACTTTGAATTCTAAAACCAAACTGGTATTTTGTCAAAATGAAAAGACTTTTTCAAAATGAAAATTCTTTTATGAAAACTCATCTAAATCAAGAGTGTGTGTGTATATTGTATACTTGAGCAATCCACCAACTATTATATCCTTTACATTTTATCAAAAAATAAAATCTTAATAAAAATAAACCTAGACTCAAGTCTTGATCTTGAAGGGCTTCACTTGAAGTCTTCTCATCTTCTTGACTTGGTCCAAACTAGATCCAAAGAGCTAGACTCCTCTTGAGTACTTGATGTGGTCTTGATGCATAGGCTCTTGAATCAAACCGTGCTAGCTCCAAAACTTCTTGACTTTAAATCCTTTGTTGAAGCTAAACACTAACTAAGATCTTGATCACAAATCTGAGACTAAATAAACACAAGATCATTAGTGAAAAACACCTAGAGGGGAGGGTGAATAGGTGTTAATACTAATCTAATGAACTTTTTAAACAAGTATGAAAGCATGATGCAATCGGTCACTCAAAACAAGAAATGAAGCCGAATTCCCCGTGAAGGGCTCTAGAACTTCTCCTTTTTGATTCCTCTAGATTATGAGTTGAGGCGCGTAATTGCTTTCTTGTTGAGATGAGTAAAGACCGGAAAATTCAAGTAATGAAATGGATGCAATAATGAAGTGCACGCAAGAGATATCACAAGATAGAAATGTAAAGCAATAAAAAGCAAGAAGGAAATCATCGCAAACACAGGGGATTTGTTTTGAGGTTCCAGCCACAGCTCTACGTCCCCGCCTTCACCATTGTGAAGGGTTTCCACTATATCCAACGAGAAAATTACAAGAGGTCTACCCAAGACCGGAGTACCGAACTCCCACCAATCCAATCCTCTACACAAGAGGGATTTCAACACAAAGGTAGAACAAGTAACAGGGTGATCAACAAGGACCACACACTTCTCTCTTACAACTCCTTATAGAATGAGGAAGAATTTTGGCTCAAGAAGTGTAGTGAGAAAATTCAGTTGAAAAGAGAGTAAAAGAGCTTGAAATCCACTGAAAAATAGTAACCAAGATGCACTTAGAAAAATGAGAGCTTTTAAAACTTTTCTTTCTTTGAAACTTGAAAACAAAAGGAATTTTTCTTGATTTTTACAAGTGACCAATACCATCTATTTATAGGGATTAGAGGAGATCTAATCATCATAATAACTAGTTTAATAGGTCAGGAAATAGCCCCCAAAATTTCAGAGATAGCTGACCAAAACGTCTAAATCAAATCCAATGATCAAAACTCAGAAAACTAGCCGTTAGGGCTGTGGCGGCTGTCGGTCGACCGGCCCGATCAACTGACAGCCCAACTGGCAACTAGCCGTTGGACACGGTCTACCGGTCCGGTCGACCGGCGCTCAAACAAAAACAAGTCTTTGTTCTGTCGGTCGACTGGCCCGATCGACCGACAAAACTCGAGAGTAAGGGTCTTTCAGTCGGTCAACCGGTCCGGTCAACTGTCAGACATGCACAAACATGCACGCCAAGACCACAAGGCCCGGTCGACCGGTGCGGTCAACCGATCAGCCGAAATGGATCCGGTCGACCGTTGGGCCTGAAACAGATTTTTATAGGAAAAATTTTGAACTTTGAAAGATTTTTAAAATAATTTTATAAGGCCATATGATTAAGTATCATGCTATAAAGGTTGGTATGCATGATATAAATAAGATGTAAAATTATAAAATAATTTGAGTCATGTATAACCATCAAGACATGCATCTAAATCAATTACCAAAACAAAAATCGTATTTTGAAAAATGAAGGTGTGTGTGTGTTTTCTTGAGCCAACTTATCATAACCTCATTCTTTAACAAACTAATTCTTACAAAGGTTCTAGGTGACTACAAGGTCTTCAAATGGGCTTCTTCATATGCGATATTGAATAGCTTGATTCCTTGAACCTGAATTGAGTCATCTTGAGTCAAAAGTACTTCCGTTAGGGAAGAACACAACTTGAATCTTTAGAACCCTAAAACACACTTAAACACTAAAACATGATTAGTACAAATAACTATATATGTTTTATAATCATCAAACTCAAAAATCAGTTGATTGTAACCTTTGGCAAACAATCTCCCACTTTTTGATGATGACAAAACATATGAGTTTTAACAAAAAAAATGGAAAAGAAGCTTGGAAGCTCCCCCTCAAATCATGCTATATATATGAATGGCTATATACTAAGAATTTTGGCATAAGAGAGACATTGAAATTCAAAAACTAACCTTTTATACCTCAAAATCCAAAATCCAAAATTCAAAACTAACTTGTTATAACTTAAAACTCAAAACTAACTTTTTATAATTCAAAACTCAAAACTCAAAACACATAACTCAAAACTCAAAACGATAACTCAAAACTCAAAATGCATAACTCAAAACTCAAAATAAGCTAACTTTTCTTTTTCTCCCCCTTTTTGTCATACATCAAAAAGGGTAAACATTATTTTTAAAAATTTTCATGATTCCATAACAAAAACATTCAATTCACCACAAATAAAGGAAAATCTAACATAGTCTAGTGGTTTTGTAAAAATATCTGCAAGTTGAAAATCGGTAGAAATAAATTCAATTTCAATATCACCTTTCTCATAATGATCTCGAAGAAAATGATACCGAATGTCAATGTGCTTAGTCTTATTATGTTGATTTGCATTTTTGGTCATATGAATAGTACTAGTATTATCACAAAATATTTTAATATGGTCAAAATGCAAATCATAGTCAAGGAGAGTATGTTTCATCCAAAGAACTTGTGCACAACAAGCTCCGGCCGCAACATACTCCGCCTCGGCAGTTGAGAGGGCTACCGAATTTTACTTTTTAGAGGATCATGAAACAAGACAATTACCAAGAAATTGACATGTTCTACTAGTACTCTTCCTATCCACTCTACAACCCGCATAGTCGGCATCCGAAAAACTCGTCGTGGGAAATTGTCCGGTCTTTGGATATCACAAACCCATTTCAATTGTGCCCTTAAGGTATCTAATAATGCGTTTTACCGCAATCAAATGAGACTCTTTAGGACACGATTGAAATCGAGCACAAAGACATACACAAAACATAATGTCCGGCCTACTAGCCGTTAAATACAACAAGCTACCAATCATACTACGATAAAGCTTAATGTCTACATTTGTACCTTGTTCATCCTTGTCAAGCTTTGTGGTAGTTGCCATGGGAGTTTTGCTTGTCTTAGCCCCTTTCAGGCCCAAATCTCTTGATAAGTTCCTTCGTATACTTGGCTTGATTGATGAAGATCCCATCCTTCCTTTGCTTGATTGGAGACCAAGGAAATAGTTAAGCTCGCCCATTATAGACATCTCAAATTCCTCCTTCATGCATGATTCAAAAGCTTTGCAAAGATTTTCATTAGTAGAACCAAATATGATATCATCAACATATATTTGAACTATAAGTATATCATTTTCGATATGTTTTGTAAACAAAGTAGTATCTATTTTTCCTTTATTAAAACCATTAGAAATTAGGAATGAAGAAAGTCTTTCATACCAAGCCCTAGGGGCTTGTTTTAAACCATAAAGAGCTTTGTCTAGTTTGAAAACAAAATCCGGATGTGTAGGATCAACAAACCCGGGGAGTTGTTCAACATAAACCTCCTCTTCAATAAATCCATTTAAGAAAGCACTTTTTACATCCATTTGAAAAAGTTTAAAAATCTTTATAAGAAGCAAATGCAAGTGTCATCCGTACGGATTCAAGCCGTGCTAAGGGTGCATAGGTTTCCTCAAAATCGATACCTTCGACTTGAGTGTAACCTTGGGCCACTAACCTAGCTTTATTTCTAACAACATTTCCCGACTCATCCAACTTGTTCTTAAAGATCCACTTAGTACCAATTGTTGGTCTATCGTGGGCCTAAGAACAAGATGCCAAACTTGGTTGTGCCCGAATTGATTGAGCTCCTGTTGCATGGCTAGCAACCAATATGAGTCACCCTTGGTTTCGAGGATGTTCTTTGGTTCAAAGTGAGAAATAAATGCATAGTGCCCACAAAGATCATGAAGTTTAGAACGAGTAGTTACCCCTTTTGATACTTCACCTATAATAAGGTCCTTGGGATGATGTGGATTGTATCTCCAATCTTTTGAAAGTGGTTAAGTAGTCTCCACTTCAACTTCTTGAATTTCATTTCCTTGAACCTCATTTTCTTGAACTTCATTTCCTTTATCATCCTTTGGCATGTCTTCAAGAGTAGGTAAGTCTTTCAAAGTAGTTCTCTCCATGTCTTCATTTAGGAAATCTATTTCTACAACATTCTTAACAAACACATTAGATTCCTCAAACTTTATATGTATAGATTCTTCAATAGTCAAGGATGACTTATTGAAAACTCTATAAGCTTTACTAGTATTAGAGTAACCAACAAAAATTGCTTCATAAGACTTTGCATCAAATTTACCTAAATTATCTTTAGTATTCAAAACAAAACATTTACAACCAAAAACTTTAAAGTATGAAACATTTGGCTTTCTAGAAAAATAGATCTCAAAAGATGTTTTTGAAGTATTTTTGCATAAGAAAACTCTATTTGATATGTAGCAAGATGTGTTAACGGCCTCGGCCCATAGATAATGAGGAGACCATATTCATTTATCATTGTCCTAGCCATCTCTTGTAATGTACGATTTTTTCTCTCAACGACTCCATTTTGTTGTGGAGTTCTAGGACAAGATAGTTCATGCTTAATTCCATGTTCTTCACAAAAAGTGGTAAAGGGTTGGTTATTGAATTCACCACCTCTATCACTTCTTATTCTTAAAATAGAAGAATCTTTTTTATTTTTCAACTCTTTTCTTAAAGGCTTGAAAATATGAAAAGGCTTGATTTTTGTGTTCTAAAAAGAAACCCAAGTAAAACGCGAGAAATCATAAACTAAAACAAAAGCAAAACGATTCCCACTTAGACTTTTGGCTTGAGTAGGACCAAACAAATCCATATGGATCAACTCCAAAGGTTGTGATGTCATGATATCCTTGATTGACTTGAAAGAGGACTTGGTTTGTTTCCCAAGTTGGCACGCATCACAAATGCGGTCCTTTTCAAAGTTCAATCAAGGAATACCTTTCACCATTTCCTTGTTGTTTAATCCAGATAGATGTCCAAAGAAATGTGACCTAATCTCCTATGCCACAAGCAAGAGTCATCATCGAGGGCTTTTAAACAAGTAGCATTGCATAGCATATTAGACATGTCAATCATGTATACATTGTTTTCACGAAATCTGGAAAATATACATGCATTGGATTGTCTATCAATAACTCTACATGCTAGGTTATCAAAAACAACATCAAAACCTTTGTCACAAAGTTGACTAACACTCAAGACATTATACTTGAGGCCATCAACTAAAACAACATTTTCTATAAAGGAGATGTACCAAGTTTAACATTACCAATACCAATGATTTTTCCTTTGGCATCATCTCCGAAGGTGATGGTGCCACCTTCATGGTATCTTGATAGGGTTGCAAAGTTGTTGATATCCCAAGTCATGTTCCTTGAGCAACCACTATCAAGATACCACAATCCTTTACGTCGTTGGGCCTTGGAATGTACCTACATTATTTAACAAATTTGTTGACTTTGGTACCCAAACTTTCTTGGGTCCTTGAAAGTTAGTTTCCCGAAACCCAAACATGATTATGCGATGCATTAATCCTATCATAGCAAAATTTAACTAAATGACCTTTACGGCCACAATATGTGCATAAAAAGACTTTACCATACTTGAATGTATGATGTGTGTGTGGGGTGGGCATGTTTAGGGCGCTTGGCATGATGTGATTTATGAATATGAGCATGAATAGCATGTGAATGTTCTTTGGGACATGTTTCTTAGGAAACATAGCCTCTAGTCTATTTTTATCAAATTCACATTTCTTCAAAACAATTCCTAATGAATCAATTTTCTCTTTTAGCATGGAATTTTCATTTCATCAATTTGTGAAAATTTACCTTTGCAAGAAATTTTATAGTTATCAAAATCCTTTTGTGTAGAAACAAGAGTAGAAAATAATTTATCCTTTTCTTTTGTAAGAGTGAAGACTTTGTGATTGAGAGATTCATCTTCCTTTTTCATTTTCAAGTATTTCTTTTTGAGAAAATCATAGTTATGAGATAGTTCTTCAAAAGTTTCTCCTAGTTCATCTATAGAAAGCTCATAATCAATGATATATCGGGAGTTACCTTGTTTGTGCTTTCATTTGCCATGAAGCACATGTTAGCGGTGTCGACTTCCTCATCGGATTCACTCTCCGAATCCCAAGTAGCATTTAAAGCTTTCTTTTTGTATGGCTTCTTGGAGTTGGAGGGCTTGGCTTTATCCGGACATTCCGCAATAATGTGACCCGGCTTCCCGCAATTGAAACAAATGATTTTCTTCTCTTCTTTACCTTGCCATCTCCTTCTATTTTGGAACTTTGCCTTGTTGTACATTCTCCGAACGTTCTTTACAAGAAGAGAAAGATCCTCATCATCCTCTTCTTCATCATCGTCATCGGAGTAGGTGGAAGAACTCTTGAAGGCAATAGCTTTCTTCTTGGGAGGAGCCATCTCTTCTCTTGTTTTCTTTCCATCTCATGGGTCTTGAGATTCCCAATGAGACCTATAAGCTCCATTTCTTCCTTGTCATTGAGCTCCTTCAAAGTAGTGGCTTTGACTTCCCAGATGGAGGGAGTGCACGGATGATCTTCCTCATTTTTTGGTCGTTGTCAATACCGTCACCTAAAGAAGAAAGTCTATTAATAATCTTTGTAAATTTAGTAACCATATCATCTATGGTTTCATTCTCTTGCATAGAAAAATTTCATATTGGGGAACGAAGAAGGTCGATTTTTGCCCTCTTTACTTGTGAAGTCCCCTCATGAGTGACAAGTAAGTGAGTCCAAATCTCATGTGCGGATTTGTAATGAATGACTCTAGAAATATCATCGTCATTAAGAGCTTGAAGTAAGGCATAGTGTGCCCTAGCATTAGCGTCAAACTCTTTCGTGGCAATATCGGACCAAGTGTCCTCATCACCAAGGGGTGCACTAAATGGTTTGGTCACCGTCTTTGCAACCTGACTTCCTAAGGATTGCAAAAACACGGTCATCTTAACCTTCCATATGGGAAAGTTAAGGCCATCAAAATTGGGTGGGGTCTTAATTCCTTCAACCATCTTTACGAAGTGTATGAGATGAAAAATGAATAAAGTGAATAGCAACATAGGATCTCTCTAAGGTTGTTAAGCCAAGAGCTTAGAGACCAGAGTTCTGATACCAATTGAAAAACACTTAGAGGGGGGGAAAATAGGTGTTAATGCTAATCTAATGAACTTTTTAAACAAGTATGAAGGTATGATGCAATCGGTCACTCAAAACAAGAAATTGAAGCCGAATTCCCCGTGAAGGGCTCTAGAACTTCTCCTCTTTGATTCATCTAGATTATGAGTTGAGGTACGTAATTGCTTTCTTGTTGAGATGAGTAAAGACCGGAAAAATGCAAGCAATGAAATGGATGCAATAATGAAGTGCACACAAGAGATATCACAAGATAGAAATGTAAAGCAATAAAAATCAATAAGGAAATCAATCGCAAACACAAGGGATTTGTTTCGAGGTTCGAGCCACCGCTCTACGTCCCCGCCTTCACCACCGTGAAGGGTTTCCACTATATCCACTAAAGAAATTACAAGAGGTCTACTCAAGACCGGAGTACTGAACTCCCACCAATCCAATCCTCTACACAAGAGGGATCTTAACACAAAGATAGAACAAGTAACAAGGTGATCAACCAGGACCACACACTTCTCTCTTACAACTCCTTATAGAATGAGGAAGAATTTTGGCTCAAGAAGTGTAGTGAGAAAATTCAGTTAAAAAGAGAGTAAAAGAGCTTGAAATCCACTGAAAAATAGTAACCAAGAATGCACTTAGAAAAATGAGAGCTTTTAAAACTTTTCTTTCTTTTGAAACTTGAAAACAAAGGGAATTTTTCTTGATTTTTATAAGTGACCAATACCATCTATTTATAGGGATTAGAGGAGATCTAATCATCATAATAACTAGTTTAACAGGTCAGGAAATAGCCCCCAAAATTTCAGAGATAGCTGACCAAAACGTCTCAATCAAATCTAATGATCAAAACTCAGAAAACTAGCCGTTAGGGCTGCTGGCGGCTGTCGGTCGACCGGCCCGGTCGACCGACAGCCCAACTGGCAACTAGCCGTTGGACACGGACTGGTCGACCAAACAAAAACAAGTCTTTGTTCTGTCAGTCGACTGGCCCGGTCGACCGACAAAACCTGTGAGCAAGGGTCTTTCAGTCGGTCGACCGGCAGACGTGCACAAACGTGAACGCCAAGACCACAAGGCCCGGTCGACCGGTGAGCCCTGAAATGGATCCGGTCGAGCCCCGGTCGACCGTGGGGCTTGAAACAGATTTTTATAGGAAAAATTTTGAACTTTGAAAGATTTTTAAAATAATTTTGTAAGGCTATATGATTAAGAATCATGCTATAAAGATTGGTATACATGATATAAACAAGATGTAAAATTATAAAATAATTTAAGTCATGTATAACCATCAAGACATGCACCTAAATCAATTACCCAAAACAAAAACCGTATTTTGAAAAATGAGGTGTGTGTGTGTGTTTTCTTGAGCCAACTTATCATAACCTCATTCTTTAACAAACTAATTCTTACAAGGTTCTAGGTGACTACAAGGTCTTCAAATGGGCTTCTCCATATGCGATATTGAATAGCTTGATTCCTTGAATCTGAATTGAGTCATCTTGAGTCAAAAGTACCTTCCGTTAGGGAAGAACACAACTTAAATCCTTAGAACCCTGAAATACACTTAAACACTAAAACATGATTAGTACAAATAACTATATATATTTTGTAATCATCAAAACTCAAAAACCGGGTGATTGTAACCTTGAGCCAACAATTAGTACTATAACTACATGAGTTGATCATCATCAAAATTAGAGTGATGGGCCTTTGGGCCAACAATCTCCCCCTTTTTGATGATGACAAAACTCATGGAGTAAAGCTTCAAAGAAGCTCCCCCTTAACTCATGCATAACAAAAAAGCAATAAGATATGACAATAAAGCACATAAACATGTATGCAAACATAACGAGACAAACATGCCAATCAAGCATAAAACTCATCAAATTCTTTTCTCCTTTTTGTAAAACAAAGTAATATACATAAACAAGAAATCTTTCCCCCCTTAATATATAAAGCAAGAAAAACATGCATATATACCAAAATACTTCTCCCCTTTTTGTCAATCATCAACAAAGGAGTTAAAGTAAATACAAAATAATGTTCTCCCCTTTCTGTCAGAAACATAAAAATCAACAAAGGGGTGAACTCAAATCAATCAACAAAAGACATATGCGATATACAAAGTAATATGCATAAATAAGAAATCTTTCTCCCCTTAATGTATAAAGCAAGGAAAATATGCATATATACCAAAATACTTCTCCCCCTTTTGTCAATCATCAACACAGGGGTTAAAATAAACACAAAACAATGTTCTCTCCCTTTTTGTCAGAAACAAAAAAATCAACAAAGGGGTGAGCTCAAATCAATCAATAAAAGATATACGCGATATACATTCATGAAGAGGAAGACGCTAAGTTAACTTCCCTACATATACGCATTACATGAAGAAGGGATGATGAGCCCTAATTCACATAACACATAATATGCATTGCATAAGAAGAGATGTGAAGCTCCCCCTACACACGGGTACCGCATAAAGAAGAGTTGTCAAGCTCTAAGATAACTCAACATGAATCTATATGTAGAAGAGATGTTAAGCTCCCCTTGCATATAGACAATGCACATCAAAACATCTTTAATTTTCTCAATAAAACAAATTTTGCGATATCTGATACCAATTGTAAATAAACATTACAAATTTTAAATTTTAATTGTAATTGAAACATTTTACCAATTGAAATAAATAGATCAATAGATACCAATTGAAACATATTTATATTTTGATATCAATAAAAATACTAATTGTAAAAAAAAATACCAATTGAAGATAATACATAAGCTTATATAAAAATATCAATTGAGAAATCAATTGAAAATTAAGATTTGAATTAAACTTAGCATAAACATACTTTGTTCTTTAAACATGTAAATATCTTGAAAATCAAGCACAAATAAATCATATATATGTATGAAAATGAAAATACTAATAGAAATTGATATTATTTGAAATGAAGCATACTTATATAGAAAAAAATGGGTATATATAAAATAAATATCAATTGAGATACCAATTGAAAATAACAATGTTAATCAAGTATATAACTCATAATTATCACCCTTTTTATGCACAAGATAAAAGATTTTCAAAAAGGCTTACAAGGCATACTCGCCCATCCGTCCTCCCTTTAAAAGGGGGTAGATAGGGGTTTTCAAAAAATAAGTGTTTGAAAATATTTTTATTGTGAAAACACTACCAAAGGAAGAATAAATAACTAGTTAGATTAATTTTTGAAAAACTAGTTAAAGATCCTTCAAAAATATGAAACCAAATCATGAAACATACTAAATACATAAAGTTGTCACTCAAGATCTATAAAACTCAAAAATAATCATGAAACAAAGTCAAGAATAAACAAATAAAGTGTGAGTGCACAAAAATCATGTAATTAGCATTTCCATGAAGATAATCAATAAAAATCAAAACAAACATCATTTTATCAAACAAATCATGAAAATTCATTTTTCATTTAAACATAACTTCTAGGTATATGTATGATTTATCCAAACTAACAATATACATACATATATCCTAAACATAAAAAGAGTTATGATATAATTTGCATGAAGGCAAGAGACTCAAGGGGTATACATGTATATTTATTAGATTTGAATAAAAATGCATATACATGAAGTAAAACATGAAAATAGGCAAAATAAGTGTAAATGAGGAAATCATCAAAACTAAGCTATACATGTGCATATAGTGAGTACAAATGAACAATGAAGTGCAAATGTATATGAATCAAATATTGCTCACTACTTGTACAAGTATAAACACAAGTTTTAATGGAATCTACATCTAACCATGTATTTACCACATGAAGCACAATCATAAAAACAAACATGCTAAAAATCATCAATTATAAAAGCATGTAAATAAAATAGGAGTTTAAAGATAGTTACCAAACCAAAAAACTATGCTCTAATTCTCCAAAATATGGTAGTTGTCCCACCAAACCTCCTTGATAGCGGTGCATCAAATGTGTGTCCATCAAGTCCATGTGCATCCACCATCAAGGCACCAACTCTCTCATGTCGTGTGAGAGCCCGCACCTACATCAAATACAAAAAGGTGAGGATTTTGGTACCCATTTTCTTTTGGGTCCACGGGGGTTAGCATCTAATGGAGCCCAAACATTTTTCTTAGCAAAATTAATATGATGCTTCTTATCAAAACAAAACTTTGCTAAATGGCTTTTTCGGCCACAACGTGTACACTTGTGATCATGGTGTGCAAAGTGTGCATATGCATGATGTGGGTATTGTGTACGAACATGGAGAACTTGTTTCTTTGAAAACAAGGACTCCAATCTAGAATGGTTAAAAGCACATTTGCTCAAAGTTGAGCTCAAACAATCTATTTTATTTTTCAAAAATTTAATCTCATTTTGATTAATAGTGGCATGTAAAGCATGGTGAGATTGAGAATCATTATTCTTTTTCTTTTTCGAAACATTTTCCTTTTCTTTTTTAACCATTTTTCTTTTCAAAGAAGTGTTTTCATTCAAAGCAACTTTCTTTTGTTTTTCCACCAAAACAATTTTATTTTTCAAAGAAGTATTTCCTTCACAAAGATCATTTAATTTAGAGAGCAAGGAAACATTTTCATTTTTCAAAGTTTCATTTTCTTTTTCAATGCATGTAACTTTATTTTTAAAAGAATCATTTTCTTTTAACATGTAATCAAATTTCTTTTTCAAATTCTTGTTATCCTTCTTAAGCAATTCATATTTTTCTAAGAGTTATTGACAAAATGATGCTAGTTCATTATAAGGCATTTCAACATCCTTTTCTACTCTCAGATTCGGTATTTACCTCAAGGGGGTTATCCCCTTAGACCATGTAGCACATGTTGGAAGCGTCACTTCCAACATCCGAGTCGCTCCCCGCATAATATTGTTCTTTTTCCCTAAGGGAGATCAAGAGTTCCATACTCAAAAGCCGAATCAAGATTAGCAACCCTAGATAAATAATCATCATTTAGGGTAGATCTTAAAGCATATAGGGCTTTTGCATTAGCCTCAATATTTTTGCCATTTAAATAATAAGAATCTTTAATAGTGGCAAAATAAAAATATGAATCCCTAGGACTTTGAGGTACAAAGACATCTTAACCTTTCAAGTTTGGATGTTAAGAATGTCAAATGTGAGAGGTGACATGAAATCCATGGTGTGTGTACAAATATTGTGATTAGCTAAAAAATGAGGATCTTTAACTCTAAGTTGTAAGACCCAAATCAAGATCACTTGGCTCTGATACCAATTGTAATCACCTAGAGGGGCGGAATTAAAACTTAAACTAAACACCACGTATAACACAAGAGTGTAGCCGATTCCCCGTGAAGGGCTCTAGACTAACTCCTCAAGATTCCTCTAAATAAGAGTTGAGGTGCTGCGTTGGCTCTCTTTGTTGAATACAAATGTTAGCAAACAATCCCCAAGTATATAACAATAAGCACACAATATATCAGGCATATAAAGATAAAGACAATAATAGCATGCAAGATATAAAGACAAGTACGAGATAGAGAGAGCAATCGCAAACATGAGAGATTTGTTTCGAGGTTCGAGCACACTTGCTCTACGTCCCCGCCTTCAACACTATGAAGGATTTTCACTAAAATCGATCCCACCGGATCACTAGGTGCCGCAACACCTACAAGGAGTTCCTACTAGAACTCTTGGACTCTCTAGTCCCTCTTGTTCCCGAACACACCGCAAGCCCACATGCTCGCCGAGGCCGCACCTCAAACAAAGAGTTCACACACGAACTCAAAACACCGCGAACCCGCAAGTCCGCCTCCTCAAAGTACAAAGTAGAACTTTGGTGATCACAATACTTTGATCACCTAAAATTCTCTCACAACAAAGATCCCTATAGGTAGATATAGCAATGGATAGCTCAAGTGTTATGTGAGAAAACTAGGATTAAAATGGTGGAGGAAAACATAAGAAATCACTTTGAAAACACTCTTGATAAACTTTCCTTTTGATTGAAAATATTTGCTCTCAAATAAGTGGAGAAAGCTCTGAAATAGATGGGAAAAACTATGTTTAAAACTCTCCTCAAATCTTACCCAAAACTGGCCTTAAATGGGGTATTTATAACCCCCAAAAGATTTCTGCCTGTTGGCAGCTGACTAGGCCAATAATGGCCTTCCGGTCGACAGGTCAACGGTTAAAAAAATGATCGTTGAGCCTTCCGGTCGACCGACCGGTCGACCGGGCCCTGAACCAGAGAGCAACGACTCTCTAGCCGGTCGACCGCCCGGTCGACCGGGGCAACCCGAGAGTGGGTTGCCTTCAGTCGGTCGACCGTTTCGGTCGACCGGCCAACTGATATGGCCATGTGCACGTTTTGTGCACATCCGGTCGACCGCTCCGGTCGACCGGCTCCTGGTCCGGTCGACCGGACGGTCGACCGCCAGAGCCTGGCAGACTGAGTTAGGGATTAGAAATTTTATTTTAAATTAAATCCCATAAATTCGCAAAAAATTCACAAAAATAGTTTCAGTGTAATACTTTGATATACAAACATGTTTGAGCAAAATCAAAATATGTTACAAATATTTTGAGCTATTTTTGTAACTTCGAAATTTTGGCTAAAAACAAAAACTGTAGTTTTTCAAATTGGTTTTTTTCAAAACTTCTCCAAATACAAAAACAAGATATTTTAAACACTTTTAAAGCATAGAGTGTATGGATATGATCCATACACATACATGATGAAATATCTATGTTTTTGACAATAAGCACTAAATATGATTTTGGTTAAAACATATATAATTTGAATTTTAAAAACCAAACCAGTATTTTGTCAAAATGAAAAGACTTTTCCAAAATGAAAATTCTTTTATGAAAACTCATCTAAATCAAGAGTGTGTGTATATGGTATACTTGAGCAATCCACCAACTATTCTATCCTTTAAATTTTATCTAAAAATAAATCTTAATAAAAACAAACCTAGACTCAAGTCTTGATTTTGAAGGGCTTCACTTGAAGTCTTCTCATCTTCTTGACTTGATCCAAACTAGATCCAAAGAGCTAGACTCTCTTGAGTACTTGATGTGGCTTGATGCATAGGCTCTTGAATCAAACCGTGCTAGCTCCAAAACTTCTTGACTTTAAATCCTTTGTTGAAGCTAAACACCAACTAAGATCTTGATCACAAATCTGAGACTAAATAAACACAAGATCATTAGTACTATAACTACATGAGTTGATGATCATCAAAACTAGAGTGATGGGCCTTTTGGCTAACAAATTTAACACACATGTGAACATTCCTGTAAAGTTTCTATCGCTTCCCGTCCCTGTGGATTCGACCCTTTAGCCTCTATGCTATAACGGAAGTATCGAGGAAGCTAAAGCACGCACTTTTAACTATTGATTTCAAAACATACACTTTTGGTTAACCAGTATAATATGTATTTGGTAATTGATAACATCAATAATAGAAGAATAAGAATCATGACTTGATTAAGTTGTTTTGGTTAATGGATAGTTTGTTAACATTGATTAATTGATTGATTATAAGTCCTTGATGGAACTATTGGTGTGTGTGTAATATTGTTATATATATTTATGGTGAAAGGGACCATATAGAACCAGAGAAGGCGGAAGATGGTGAAATATATTATATATATATATATATATATATATATATATATATATATATATATGTTTGAACTTGATTTTGATGATACATTTATAAAGCCATTTCATTGGAGCTCTATCTTACAAGCTTATATAAGAGTTCAACATGCTCAAGACTCCTAAGGATAATGGTTATGAATGTGTATTATAATGTTTATTAGAATATTAAAAGCTTTAAAACACACACACATCATAAGCCTATTAATCGACTCATTACCAAGCATAGTCGACTTATACCACCTATAGTCGACTTAATCCTAACTATAGTCAGCATAGTTTTGCTTCAGATACATACCAACTCTCTGTTTCTGTTCTGCATGTCATGATTAGTCGACTTATACTTTCCTCTAGTCGACTAATATTAGTTGTAGTCAACTTATATATCCTGCTGGTTGACTAAGTTCAGTTTCTAGAAACATGTCATTTGTATCAACCATTCCTTAGTCGACTTGCCCCCTTTATAAGTTGACTACTATAGAAAAAATCATTACCCTAGTCGACTAACCCTCTTCCTCAAGTCGACTAATGGCAGTTTCTGACTGTTAATCAGTTTCTCATTTTTGGTGTTTTATCCAACGTTTTAATATTCAAATTCAAGTTGATAACTACAGTAACTGACTATAGATTTCATCTATAAATAGGGATATTGTCCTAGGCTAAAAATACCAATTCATATCAATAGTTTTCTGCTCAAAAACTCTGTTCAAAATTCTATTTTTTTAGAAAACTGTTTCAACTTTCTATTCTTCACACAAATTCTAATCCTTTAGTGAAGAATTTTGAGAGGCCACCTATAAGAGTCCTTATTTACGATCACATACAGATTCAAGGCTTATAGAATTGATTGTAATCACTCAAAGAGAAGTTGTTGTACACGAGCGTCTTCGGGTTGAAGAGAAGTTGTACAAGGTGTTGTTTTCTTGGTTGTAAGAAGAGTTGTATACATTTGACAAAGGAGATTTGTCAAGTGGTATACAAGGTGTTGATTTTGGGTGCACAAAATCAAGGATAAGAAAAATCTCAAGCGGGTGGCTTGGGGACTGGATGTAGGTCAAGAGCACCGAACTAGGGTAACTCACTTGTGTTTGCGTTTGATTTACTTTCTGTGATTTAATTTCTTTTTTGTGCAAGTTTATACTTAACGCTAATCATCCTTTGTTTTAGATTTATGTTGACATAATTTTTAGATCCTACAAAAAAATATATATATATATATATATATATATATATATATATATATATATATATATATATATATATATATATGGAGGAAGGGACCAATGTAGAACTGGAGGTGGAGAAGATGGTGAAAGATAAAGAATTATTGAATGTGAATTAATGCGTATGTGTGATATATGTGTATATGTGATATGTGTGTACACTATACATGTATTGGAGGGGTTACACATGTGTTTATGGTGAGCATCAAAAATCCATAAGACATTGATAACTATTGACATAACAACAAAATATATATTCTCTAAATTGTAACGAAAAGCTCGACACTTATTGCTTATACACGCATTGATATTATTAAACAATAAATTGTAGTAAGTGGATTAAATAATTGAAACGTCCATGTTCATAATCACTCACTTCCGTATTTCATGTACATCACACACTAATAATACCATGTTAAATTATGAATGACTTCATTCATTGAGTTGTTGAGCCACCCCTCACATTTTTTATGTCTTTCAGGTGAAAACTAAGGCAAGATTCAGCTTAAAAGCTACAAAGGCGTAATGCTGAAAGAATACGGAGTACCACTCATGGTCCACAAAGTTGCTTGATTGTTTTGAATGGTTTACGTATGTATTCATAGGCATGTCTCATATTCAGTTGTTAAGATATAGAATCAATAGTTGAGTTTGTATATGTGTGGTCTCACACACACACACACACATGTGTGTGTGTATATATATGTGTGTGTATGTATGTGTATACAGAGAGATAGAGAGAGAGAGATAGACTTGTGTCATTACAGAAGGATCCCAGGGCAAATCCTTCCTACTCAAATACAACCCTACGACATTCTAATATAAGATTCACTCAGTTGAAGTTGATTAAAGTAGCTATAAACAAAAAATCAAGTAGTTTAAAAACTTTTTGCCCATGCATCAAGTAGGAGAGAAACGGGAGAAAACGGATGACCTAAATAGTTAGTTGGTTAGTTTAACGGTGTAAAATATTTGAAGTCTAACAAAAATTGGTGTGTGGGATTTTTTAAGTTTAAAGATGTAGATCTAAGCAATAGGCTACTTTCAGACATTTATTTTCTACCACTTGATGGATGGGTAAAAAGTATTAAAAATACATGATTTTTGATTTATAAACACTTTAAATAATGTTGTTCAACTTCAACAGAGTGAATCTTATTTTTAGATGTCGTAGGTATGTATTTGAGTGAGAAGGATTCGGATCCGAATCCTTCCTGAAGGATCCTAGTCTCTCTCTCTCTCTCTCTCTCTCTCTCTATATATATATATATATATATATATATATATATATATATATATATATATATATATATATATATATATATATATATAGAAAAATCTTCAAACGAGAAATTTTCTCAAAATAAGATTCTTGAGAAACTATATAGGAGTAATTTCGTGGATGATTTGAATTGTTCCTCTTGATCTACATACTATAGCTAGGCACCAATAAAAAATTACGTGATTTCGAATCTTTTTACCCATGCATCAAATGACATATTTATTCTATGGTGAATATAAATATGTTTTGTAACTACTTGTTGCATGGGTAAAAAGGCTCGACATCGCGTGATATTTTATTGGTAGCCTAAATAAAGTATATAGAGCAAGATGAACGGTTTGAATTATCCACATGATCGCTCCTATATGATTTTCTCATAGTCCTCGTGTGAGAAAGTTTCTCACACGAAGACTCATATATATATATATATATATATATATATATATATATATATATATATATATATATATATATGAACTTTTGATTTTAGCTCAGTTAGAACTTGAGATAGTTATATGAAATAAAATACCAAAATATGTAATTTCATGGACATGTTTATTTGATTGATGTTGAGTTGAAATTATATGATGGAATTTGAGAATTTTTAAGTAAGTGTTGTCAAGCTGAAATTTTAGATTTTGTGTATCGTGACAGGCTCCATGTTAAGAGAAGATGATTACCAAGTAAATACAAAATATATAAATAAATACCTAGTAAATACAAGTTAAATACACAATATTATATAATTAGTGGAATGATGGGTTTATACATAGGTGTATGCATAAAAATGGATGTGTATACAATGAGATGTACAAGGTACAATTATACAAATTCATAGTAATAAATTTTTGAGAAGTCCAATCCTTCCTCTCTTTTCTTCCCTTTTATTTTCTGTATCTTTGGTCCAAGTCCACGGTCCCAAATAATTAAAAAAATGAATGAGCCCAAGCCCACAATAATTTCCTTCCCATTTCATTTAACACAATCTTAATTTATTTGTTTAAAATCTTGAGAGAACAGTGGAAGGGTGACTCATGAGGATTAGTGGTGAGGTGGAGGGCTAGGAGGGGACCTAGAGCGGTGTGTACATGTGGCAACACTACAAAATGTGTGTACATGTGGCAACATGACAAAATAGTATGGTTAAATATAAATGAGAATTTGAGAGATAATTCTCTCTTTTAATCACACACACACTCTCTCTTTCTCTTTCTTCCATTCTCTCTCCCTCTTCATCTCTCTCTGCCCTCTCTATTCACCCTTACTGGCCGGAGCAGTAACATCTAGGAGAGTGACGACGTCAATGCAGGAGACAACAGTCGCCCTTTCTCACTCTCTTTTTCCTTTCTTTCTCTCTTTTTTTTGCTCTCAGGTTGATGGGTGGCCAGGAATGGTCAGAGGGGACGGGGCTTGGACAACGGTGAGGGCAAGCTAACCGAGGCCAAGCAGCGTGAAAGAGGGAGCTGCAGTTGTCGCTGCTGTTTGGTGTTGATGAAGGAAAACCCATATTGGGTACTTGAAGTGGGTTTCAAAATAATCTGACCTGATCCATTAAGGATTCAACCTGACTCACACTTATTAAAAGAAAGATAAATTTTCAATTTAACCCCTAATGAGAAAATTATTACACTTTGGACCTTAAAAATTACAAAATTGTCAAAAAAATTATTGGTTTTGGTTTTTCGGATGATATCTTGGCCATTCAGAGTCAGATTCGGACAATTTTTGAGCCGTTGCATTCATGAACATGAGAGTTATGCATTCAAATGTTGATAAATGGAATCTGGCATTCAGAGAATTAATAAACTCAGAGGTGGGTGAAGTTTCATACAATTTTGATTAATAGTTAATACAATGCACTAATTGTTGATAAACAAATAAATTCTGATTATGAATTAATTATCTAATAAAGATACATAATAAATTGAATAAGAATACATGTGAGTTATTGGTATTGATTGATCCTATTTGCAAACTGAAATTATGATTAACTGTATCATGTGTATTTGATAATTGATAACACCAATAATAGAAGAATAAGATTGTGACTTGATTAAGTTGTTTTGGTTAATATGATAACATTGATTGTTTGATTGATTATAAGTTCTTGATAGAAATAATGATATGTGTGTGCAATATTGTTATATATATTTATGGAGAAAGAGACTGGTATAGAAGCAGAGGAGGGGAAAGGCGGTGAAGTATTATATATATATACATACATATATATATGGAGGAAGGAATCAGATATAGAAATGGAGGAGAGGAAAAACGATGAAATATATATATAGAGAAAAATGTTCCAAGTAGGTCTCCTTAGATTGATCTGAGGAGACGACTTAAAACTCTAACATCTCGATTCTTTTCACGATCCGACCGCACATTATCATTTTCATGTTCTAAGATGTATACATATAAAAAATCACGTGATTTGAATTATTTACTCCTTTTTCTTTGGGTTCAATTATTAACAGTTTCTTAACAGTAAAATAAAATGGAATGATTAGGTCAATGAGTAAACGAACTCCAGATCACTTGATTTTTTATATGTGTACATCTTAGAATATGAAAATGATAATGTGCGATCAGATCATGAAAAAATCAGAATGTTAGATTTTTAAGCCGCCTTCTTAGATTGTAATTTAAAGAGACCTATTAGGAACACTTTATCTACACACACCCACCCACCCACTTGTGCAGTTCCAAAAGGATGCGAGCCCGAATTCTTTCCACTCAAATATCAGAATCTGACATTCAAATACAAGATCCACTTTTTTGAAGTTGATCTATATTATTTAAAGTAACTAAAAATCAAAAATCAAGCATTTCTATGCTCATTTCTTATCTTCTCACGTAAGTTAGCTTTCTCACCGAATCACTACTAAATATATATACATACACACAAAGAGAGAGAGAGAGAGAGAGAGAGATCGATATAAAACCGGAGGTGAAGAAGATGGTGAAAGATAAAGAATTATTAAATGTGAATGAATATGAATGTGTGATATATGTGTGTACGCTACGCATGTATTGGAAGAGTTACCTGTGTATGGTATGGTTGACATTGAAAATCTATAATACATAGATAACTATTGACATAACTCCAGAATATGTATTCTTTGAAGTGTGTTGTTGCTTATACATGTACTGAATTATTTGAACAATAATTGAAGTAAATGGATTAAATAGTTGAAATATCCATGTTCATAACCAATTAGTTCCCAATTTCATGTACACCGCTCACTGTTAATACCACACTAAACTGTTGAGCTCACCCTCTTACAGATTTTATGTCTTTTATGTGAAGACTAAGGCAAGGCTCGGCTTAAAAGTTGAAAAGGCGTAATATTAGAAGAATGCAGAGTACCACTCGTGGGTCTACAAAGCTGCTTGATTGTTTTGAACAATTATATGTATGTATTCATAGGCATGTCTTATATTTAGTTATTAAGATGTAGAATCAATAGTTGAGTTTGTATATGTGTTATATGTGTGTGTGTGTGTGTGTGTGTGTGTGTGTGTGTGTACATATATGTATGTATGTATGTACATATATGTATGTATGTACATATACATATATATATGTATGTATATACATATATGTATGTATATATATATATATATATGTATATATATATGAAGTTTTGATTTTACTTCAGTTGGAACTTGAGATAGTTATATGGAATAAAATATCGAGATGTGTATTTTCATGTATATGTTTGTTTGATTGATGTCGAGTTAAAATTATATGATGAAATTTGGGAATTTTCAAGTAGGTGGTGTCAAGCTAAAATTTTGGATTCTGTGCATTAGGATAGACCCTATGTTACAAAGAAGATGCTGCCCAAATTTTCAGTAAGTCTTGATGATTATTGTGATGATTAAAGATAACTTGAGATGATTTAAAGTTAATTGAGGTGATATAAACAAAACAAACTGGGACCGTTACACTCGCTCTCGAACATGATCACCAACCCATCTGCGGCCCTCTGTTGCCATGGCCCTCATCGCCCCGGTATGTATATATAAATATGTGTGTGTGTATCAATCTCGCCACCCTCTCTGTCGCCGCGGCGCTCTTCCCAGTTAATGCTCGTCTCCAAGGTCAAGCTCTCACTGGACTTCCAATTGATTCTAATTTGGATTGGTTAGCTGAAGGGTTGCATTCTGGACTGTGTGGACAGAAGTAAGAAAAAAAGATATGAGATTTGAATATCTTTAATTTGACAAGGGACTTGGTCTGCAGATTGTGAAAGTCAATAGAGCCATCCCAAAGTCTAATAACTGCAACTTTTAAGATTCTAATGTAGGCTCAAATATTGTTAGATTAGCAGGCTTTTACAATGATGTAATTGTTACCTTAATGGTTGCATTCTGGTCGTCAATCTCTACATATAGAAACAAACTTACACTAACAATATATAACTTGCACAATAAATGAACAATAAATCCCGAGCCAATGAGCTAGATCTAACCAGAATCACAGAAGAAACTCCACAAATTCAGCAATATGAAAAATTGTAAAACTGCAGAATTGAACTATTTCCACCCGAATCCATTAAAACATTTCCATGAATGACACCAGTATGACAATGCTTCACGTTGATAATGTGATGCTTCACAATTTCAATTTTTTCGTATTGTGAGCTCTTTCACACGAAATGACCAAACAAGTAAAACCCAAAATTTAATTGACTAAACACCATTTTGCATTTACAATGAAACATCCTCTATCAGCAGAGTCTTGGCTTCGATGGTACGACGGAGGAGACCCATTAGCCATTGCTCACCGGGGCAAAGGTGCATGCTCCACTGGTGACCTTAGAGCAAGATCTGAAATCCTCCCCTCAACTCTTTACATTTGTTTCATCATTTCCTTGTAGTCTTGAAGTAGTTTGATTGTGGCCAAGACCTTGGACATCTTGGGTCTGGCCTTCGCCTTATTGCTGATGCCCTATAATGCAAGTGTGGCAACACAGAGTTGGGACAAGGAAGAAGAATGATCAGGGAGGAGGAGGCGGTGGCTGCAACATTGGAGAAGGAGGAGGTGTCCGATGCGAAGAGGAGATGGAGGATGAGAAGAAAAGAACCGAGGGAGACGATGAGGGTGACGGCTGTTGACACTCCGAAACGACAAACTCCAAGGCAGCTTTGCAACCGGTCCGAACAATGCCTAACTTGTCGACACTTCTAAATGACAAGTCACAGGCAGGGTGAATACCTGTTCATCCTTGATGGACAAACCAATGACTTGGACTCCACTGATCCAGTGAAGCAGATAGTGAACCAAGCATTTGCCTTCTGAAAAAGCCCAAAAGGCTAACCCATAGCTTCGCTGCAAGCTCAGTGCTAGCTTCACAGCGAACTATCAATAGCTCCGCTGTGAGCTCACCTTCTGGCTTCGCTTGAAACTTCTCATAGCTCTATTGAAGAGCTCTCTTTTAGCTTCGCTGCAAGCTCAGTGCCAGTTTCGTAGCAAGCTCAGTAGCTTCGATGTGGGCTTGTCTTCGTATGAAGCTCTCTTTTTAGCTCCGCTGTGAACTTATCATCCTAGTTCCGCTGCGGGCTCTTTATGGTCATTTTGGACCAGTTAAATCTCAGCACGAGATTAATGTGATACATCACATTTTAGACAGTTGCTTGCCGTGATCCAATTACTCCTCAATCAGTTGGAGAGGATCAAGAAAAATCCCTTAAATAACTAGAGAAAATCAGGGGATTGATATAACAACCTTAAGCCAGCTGGCTAATTAAATCCGATGGTGCAAGTTAACTTCACCGAGGCTACGTTTAGTTTTGCAGCGAAGCTATTTTAACTTTGTAGTGTAACTAGACTGTGTTGATTTTAGAGGGACAGTTACACTCCCTTGAAGCCTATAAATAGCCCAATGCTAGGCAGGCTCTAGCCTGGATTTTTGGAGAATCCTTGGTTGGAATTTTCAGAAGAGGGCTGATTTTCGCTGATCTTCTTAGAAAGAGATCTCATAAGAGATCTCTCTTTAGCTTTCAGCTTTTCTCAGAGAACTTTGCTTCTCTTTCAGGGTGCTAATACCCTAACGATCTTTCTTTCTCAAAGGACTTCTAGAACCAGATGAGAAGGAAATCTTTGGGCAGAAGACTTGAAAATTCAATAATTCGTATCATCAATGAAACAAAGTGGTCGTGCACTGACCAGACTTCCACTGGTACACTTTCCCAAAAATCTTAGTAGAAGATTCTTGTAAATTTTTTTACTTGTAATTTCTATACTTTTGTAAAGTTTTTCCCATATTTCAAATCAATGGAAAACAAGATGACAACTCTGCTGGGGAAGGTCTTCTTCCTTGGGTCTACTACCGAGATATTAGTCATCCAATTTGACCAAGAGAGATTCAAGCAGATTCTCTCTGAGGATGGCTCAAACCCTACCCGTGCACGCAAGCACAGGAAGATCTCAGTGGCTAGGTCTCCTCTAGCCACTACTTAGAAGCAAGTCTCAGACGAGATGAAGGAGGCCACATGCAGGCCTAACTTAGTCTTAATAGAAGCTAAACTAGCTTTGCGCCAGTACCTGAATGCTGCATGCGAATCTAGATCAGTCTCTAAGGCTTTCTAGATTGAAAAATCCACTTCAACCTCATGCGAAGCTAAAAGATTCCCTGTTTTAGCTTCTTGCAAAGCTCATAAAGTCTCTGACTGTGAGACTGCATCAGCTCTTCACAGAGCTCAGCTTCACTTCTCCTGTGAAGCTAAAGAAAAAGCATTTATAAGTACTATTAGCGAAGCTGCAGTAGCTTCGCTTTCCGTTGCCAAAGCTTCTGTTTGCGAAGCTAGATCTGAAGTGCACTCTGGTGCTAACAACAGAGTTACTTGGCTCAAAGGAAAAGAAGTACTTCATAGTACTAAAGCACCAAGTGCCGAGATAACTTCACCTCACGGCGAAGCTATCTTAACTTCACGCTAAGCCAAGAAAAAAGCCTCTAAGGCTAAGTTTAGGGTTAGACCTAAGACTATTCAGCGCCTCAGGACTAGTATCTAGCCTCCCCGAGTATTCGTGTTGGATCGATGGTCCGGCCAACAAAGACTTGTTGGAATTTTTGAGCAACAAGCGAAAATCTCACCTTAGAGAGCAAGTTCATATCTCGCCATCTCAGTGCGGATAAGTGGGGTTTCAACTTGTGACTGTACACTCCACTAACTATTGTTTGGAGCCAATCCCCACATAACTCCTCCTAACAACTGTCAGTATTCGACCGGTTGTCACCCGAACATCTGAAAAGTCCAAATCTAGGAGGAAGAGGAAAGCCAAGAAGCCTCACCTCGCTCCAGATTTTGTCAATATGATGGGCAGAGGAAGGGATCCGACGTGATTCCGAAGAGGAAGACAGGGAGTTCGCTCACTCAGTTAGCTCCTCAAATCCTGACTATAGCCCAGGCTTCAGTCAGGTTCTGATTGAACCAGAAGGTGCTTTTTCGAGGTACCCGCTCTAGGGTAGCAATACCCTACAACTATGGACATCTCTCTTCTTCAATAGGGGCTATGTCGTTGTTTGGTGGGAGAAAGTTCCTTGTAAAATTTCCTTAAATCAAATGAAAGATTACAACGGATTAACACTCCGACTATAAGGGAGGGAAGATGTTTAGACTTGAATCCCCCTTTGTTTAGTGCTGGGTTCTTGATGTGGCGGTGGAAATTGAATCTTGTTTTTCGTTGACCAGGTGAACGTCAGGATCTTTTGGGAATCCTCTCTTTGGATAGCAGACGGAGTAACACAGCTCCTGTCGACTAGAAATCTCAAAGAGATTGTAGGCAAAGATTAACTTGTACGGAGCAAGTTGTTCAAAGAGTTGAACTCTCTCTTTCTTTTCGTGGAAGTCTTGGTGCTTTTACAGCTCACAGGCGAAATCCTTCTCCAAGAATTATCTGATCAACCGACCCCTTCTCCATAGCAAACAGGGCTATTTATAGAAGTTTTAGGGTGAACGTGCCCCCTAAAAATTCTCCATAATGAGGGTTAACTTTCTCATTATGTGGGCAGTAATTGACCCAATAACGAGGGCAGTTATAACTGAGACACGGGTTTCGTCTTTCGCGTCTTGGTGCTGCAGTGATGCAGAGACGCGGGTTTCGACCCTCGCGTCTTGGTGGCACAGTGATGCTGAGACGCGGGTTTCGACCCTCGCGTCTTGATGGCGCAGTGATGCTGAGATTAGCCCTGTGTCTGGAGTTTGGACTGCTTTTTGATGATTCGTCTTTAATGATTTTTATACAGTCTACAGAACCCCCTCCAAAGTTTTCGATATTCCGCGGTTGACTGGGACGGATTTCGAAATACTTTGGACTCTGGTTGAATTCATACTTCTCATGATTGAACTAACAATCATTCGAGATGCTCTAAACTTGATCCTGTTTGGAATATGGTCTTTGTGAGTATACTGTGAAACCCTTTGAAGCTGCCAGGAATGATCGTGGTGAGTATCTAGATACGCAGTGTAGACCTCCCCAGTGCTCTGAGTTTGTTTGTTGGTGTACTTTGAAGCAGGGGTAAACAGTCATCTGCTTGTCCAGTGTACTGTTGAACTAAAAAGACTGAATGCAAGTCCTGTAAACGCAGGGGTCATGTTGCTTTAAAGACGCGACTCTTGTAGGGACGCGTCCTTTGAGATGAAGACGCAGCTCTCACTTTGTGAACTAGGTGCGACTCTGGCCTTGCTGAAGAGGTGCGACTTTTGGAGGAACGCAATTTTACGTTGAACACGAATCCGTGTTGTGGGCGCGCTGCCACATGTCAGGCAAAATTGAAGGGACATCTTCCCTTTGGCGCGCGAATTTTGCACTGCATTTAATATGCACGCCACGCGTCGAGCGGGGATTAGGCCCCGAGCCAAGTGTCGCGTATCTCTGGGGATTTCTATGCCTATAAAAGACAACAGTCATTCAAGAGTCATCATTAGACTCTTCTTCTTCGCCGAGTTCTTTTAGGGTTAAGAAAGAGCTCAAAGCCCTTTTCTTTTATTTTTACCACCTTCAACAGTGATTTCACGGTCGAAATGACACCCAAGACCAAACCGCGCTTCTTCATCTTCAAGCACTGTCGCTCCTGAGATCCAAATGGGTGGTTCTTCCATGCAGAGGCCCCTATTTCAGGTAGTAAAACCATCTGATTTGGTTTCCGCCATTAAAGGGGCTTATAGAGTTCTTTCAACTCTTAAGTCCCTTTTTAATGTGAACCGCCAACGCGGGCTCATGCCCGCGTTCGATCTTCAGGCCCAGTTCTTGAGTTGATAGACAAGACGCATGTTTGACGACCTCTGCATCCTTCCTTTATCAGCTTGAGTCCATATCTGCTTGTTGAACGCAGGGCCTCATTGAGGCTTGCGTTTCAGACTCAATGCTCGGAATATTTCTAAGTGTGGGGAGTTCAGATGCGGACTTCTTACAATTCTTGCGTTTTGTAGGATCAGACGCAGGTTTTAATGAATCTTGCGTCTGAGTCCGATACTTAGAAATTTTTCTAAGTCCTGGATTTTGAAATGTGGGCTTCATGTAAGCCTCGCATTCTTTGAGTCTAGACGTAGATTTTGGTGATCTTCGCGTCTTGACTCATTCTTGCGTTTGAGTTTCAAATACTTAGCCATTTTCTTTCAGATTTCTGACCAAGTGTTGTTCTCTTTGCAGCACGATACTCCTCCAACTCTTTGTCCAAAAGTGCCACTTTGGGCACGTAGGCGGTGCTGATCATAATCTAACCTTCGTGCTTCAGAGAACTGCTCCTGTGACGACTGGTAAGTCGAAGGAGCAAAAGGAAGGATCTCCAAGGCCAGTATGGTGACCCTTCGAGAGATTATCTCTGATGGACTGTTTGAGACAGATTCTCGCACTCCATTACGGAAGCCTTGAAAAACACCTAGAGGGGGGGTGAATAGGTGTAAGTGCTAATCTAAGAAACTTAATGCAAACTAAGTGCGCTAAATGCAGAAGCTAATGCAAATTATGCACAAACTAATACAATACAACAAGTGTAGCCGAATTCCCCTTGCGAGGCTCTGGACTAACTCCCCTTGATTCACCTTTAAATGGGTTGAGGTTCTATGTGAAGCTCTTGTTGGATGAGTATAAGTTAGGCACACACACACAAGCAATCCAAGCAATATGAAATACACACAATCAAGCCAAGCATATAATAGATATGACAATAAGAAATGCAAGACACAACACAAGCAATATATGATATGAATGAATCATGCTTTGCACAATTATAAGAGAGAGAGTTAGAGAGACAATGGATCAAACGCAAACACCAAGATTTGTTTCGAGGTTCGAGCACCTTGCTCTACATCCCCGCCTACACCACCGTGTAGGATTTCCACTATCTCAACTCCCACCGAGGAACCTCTACCAAAGAGGATTTCTTACAACACTAGGAATACCAAACTCCTCTCTCAACAACAACCTCCTCACAACCGAGGGGTTAGGCCCGTAGCCAAATACAACAACCAATCCACACACCTCTACCGAAGAGGCTCACAACCAAACTCCACCTCTACCGAAGAGGGATCCACAACACAATCACCCGATCACCTCTACCGAAGAGGGATTCACAAATATAAGGGTGTTTACAACAATGAGGTTTACAACAAACAACCTCAAACACTTCTCTTTCTTTTTCTCTTATCTTTTTCCACAAAAAAACAAGATCCTAATAGTTTAGGATAGAAGATAGCTCAAGTGTGGAAAACAAGTGTTTTTGAAAACAAGCAACAAAGAAAAATCTTTGGGAAAATACTTGCAATATGATAGAATTGAAGATCTAAGCAAAAATCCCAAAACCTATTTTTCTTTGATTTTCCAAAACCCTAAAACAATAAAGATGAAAAGTTTTTGCACGTAAAACTCTTTTGAAAACTCTTTTAAACACTTCAGAAAACTGGAAATTTTTCTCTTAAAAACTTGGCTAAAATCCCCAAAGAGATGGGGTTTATATAGCCCCTATACAAAACTAGCCGTTAGGCTGAGTTGGCAGTCTGACAGACTGCCGGTCGACCGGTCCGGTCGACCGCCAACGGTCAGAATTATGACCGTTGGGCAACTGCGGTCGACCGGCCCGGTCGATCGATAAAACCCGAGAGCAGAGCTCTCAACTCGGTCGACCGTCCCGTCGACCGTGTCTGTGCCTAACAGACGTGCACGTCTGTGCACGTCGGTCGACCGCAACGGTCGACCGGCCCTTGGTGCGGTCGACCGTCACGGTCGACCGACCAGCCTGTCAGCACAAAACAAGGTCAGAAATTTTGGGAAAAATATTTTATAAAAACTTTTTATCATTTCTGAAAATTCCATAAAACTTGTTTTATCATTTTATGTTAAAACATAAACATGTGATAAAAATTTCAAGACAATATAACAACATATCAATTCATTTTTGTGTCTTGCAAATTTTATCAAAAACAAAACCTTGTATTTTGTCAAACTTGATTTTTTCAAAACATGAATAGGGATATCAAATAAGTTTGTTTACCAAGTTAAAGCATGTATGTATAAATAGAAAACATCTACTATACATATAACATATGTAAACTTGTTTTGATCACTATTCATAAAACCAAATATCAAATCATAAAACGTGTGTGTTTTGTGCACTTGAGCATATCAACTAAACTAAGCTTTACAAATATGGATCTAAAACACAAACTCTAAACTAGATACCTAAGTCTTCTTGTCGATCTTCTATCTTCAAGTAGACTCGGTCCAAACTCCGTGATTCTCCAAGTGCAAAGGTATGATCTTTAAGCTTTGGCACCGGAATCATCATGAATAGCTTCTAATCTTCTTGTTGAAGCTAATCACCAACTAATATCCTGTTAATGATCTGAAACTTAGAAACACAAGAATATTAGTAAACATAACTACATGAGTGTTGATCATCATCAAACTAGAGTGGAAGGCCATTGGGCCAACAATCTCCCCCTTTTTGATGATGACAAAACTCATGGAGTTATATATGCATGGATTAAGGTTAAGCTTCAAGGAAGCTCCCCCTTAACTCATGCATAGGGATAAACAATAAATATATGCAAGCAATTAGTATTAAACATGAAACATGCATATGCATAAACAATAAATGGTTCTAGATGTCAAATGGAATATTCAAAACAAAATAAGCTCTAGATACCAATTACAAAGCAAACTCTATAAATCAATTAAACTTAATATTCTTGAGATTAAAACATAATATATGCATAAACATAAGCATGCATATAAAACACAAATACTTCTCCCCCTTTTTGTCAATCATCAACAAAGGGTAAACAATCAAAACCATAGATAAAATGAGGGGTAAAAATCTTTCTTCCCCTTTATGTCAAACAAAACAATAAAAGACAATGTTCTCCCCCTTTTTGTCTAAAACAAAACAAAGTCAATAAGGGGTGACTACAAACATGATATCAATTAGAAAATATGTCAATGAAGCATCTTGATACCAATAAACAAGGATCAATATATATTATATGCTATATACATTCATGAAGAGGAAGACGCTAAGTTAGCTTCCCTACACATATGCATTACATGAAGAAGGGATGACAAGCCTCAATTCACATAACACATATTATGTAATGCATAAGAGGAGATGTGAAGCTCCCCCTACACACGTGTACCACATAAAAAAGAGATGTGAAGCTCTTCAATACACAATACACTCAACATGAATCTATATGAAGAGATGTTAAGCTCTCCTTGCATATAAGCAATACAAATCAAAACTTTGAATATTTTCTTTAAACAAAAATTTTGGAAATACCAATTGAAATACAAAATCAAATTTTCTCCCCCTTTATGAAATACAAACTAAAGTCATGCATAGTCTTAATAACAATTTAAAAGTAATCAATTTAAACAAAATTGAAACTCAAGCACTAGCATAAACACAAACATATATATATGTATGGAAAATAGATACCAATAGAAATTGATATACTTGGAATTGAAAGCATACATACATACAAAACATATATGAGTATACCAGAAGATCAAAATGATACCAATTGAAAGAGTTCAATGATATCAATTGACATAACAATAAGTTCAAGTGTATACATCATATTCTCTACCACCCAATCATAATTCAAGTTTTAAAGATTTTTAATTTAGGACATACATGAACATGATCTCCCATCCTACCGCCCTTGGAAGGTAGGGTTTTCAAAGATAGATTTGAAAATGTAGTTTTGTTTGAAAATCACTACCAAAATGAAGAACACCGCAACTAGTTAAATGGAAAACTTGTTAACTAGTACGAAATCCTTCAAGCAAGGAATAAAACAAAATTGAAATTCACATGATAATCATCACTCTAACCAATAAAGCATAACTCATGAGAAACAAAACATGAGCAATAGATATGAGTGTACAAATAATATGTGAAGATCATAATCATGAAAAATATTTCATTAAGCTCAATTATTCCTTAAAACATAATTCCATCAAAAACATGAAAAATCATATATAACTCCTTATTTAATCTTCAAGGCATATGTATGTCTAATACAAGCTAAAATATACATACATATCCAAAACTCAACGAGTCCACTAAATGTATATTCATGAAGGCACATGGCTCAAAAAGATGTATATGTATAAGATTAGTTTGAACTAGATAGACATATACATGAAGTTAAACATAAATACATGAAACATGAAAAACTAAATTTTCATCACAACAAATTTCATTTCAAGGTATATGTATGAATTGTCAAACATGAAGTATACATACATATCCCTAAACACAATTGAGTCCAAATATAGATTTGCATGAAAGGCAAATGACTCAAGGGGTATACATGTATATCTTAAAGTTTGGCAATACAAACATATACATGAAGTGAAACACACAATCATAAAACAAATCCAAAAATGGAATACAAGTTTGAAATGTATAATCATCAAAACTAGACTATACTAGCACATCTAATGGTTCAAATAAGCAATCAAGCTCAACATATATAGATTTATTTGTAGCCCACTCTATGTACAAGTATATAACTAGTCTTAATGAAAACAAACATCTAAACATATATTCAAAACATGAAGCATCAAAACAAATATAAAAGTCATCATGATAAAACTAAAACATGATTACTATGTAAATTTACATGTATTAGATTCATGATGTACATTATAGCTTAAACAAAAGTGAGAACACTAAATATGGGTTCATATAAGCATATGTGTCTCAAATACTATACATGTATGTCAAGGATCTAATAAACATGGAATGAACATACTAATCCATAGACATCAAAAACATGTTATAAACATTAAAACATGGAAAGCATGTAAACAATAAATGGGAGTAAAGGATTGTTACCAAAACCGAAGAAGCAACTCTCCTTGTCTCCAAAACATGGTGGTCATCTCCACCAAATCTTCCCTTGAAAGTGATGCATCCAATAGATTTCCTTTAAGTCCGGAACGCATCCACTCCAAGGTGCTATCACTCTCACGTCATGTGAGAGCCCACACCTACATCAAGAATAATAGGAGGGGTGGTCTTTGGTACCCATACCTTCTTGTTGGGTCCATGGGGGTTAGTCTCATTTCTAACCAAACAAAATTCTTTGCTAAATTAGGAGTATGTAATCTATCATAACAAAATTTAGCAAGGTGGCCCCTACGTTCACAATGTGTACAAGTGTACACATGAGCATACTTGTGATGGGTGTGTCCGTGTGGAGCATGTGTATGCCGTGAAGGGTGTGCATGCATAAAGGATGGAACTTGTTTCTTTCGAACCAAGGTTTCCAACCGTGAGTGGTTCTTAGCACATTGGCTCATAGTGGAGCCCAAACATCTACCTTCTTCTTAAGCATGGATATATCATTATTAATCTTAGAAGAAGAGGTACATGCATTAGGTAGATTAGATGAAGAAGCTACACTAGCATGGCAAACATGTGCATCAATTTTATTTTTCAAACCATATTCTTATCTAAGCAAGCATTCAACTCATTTGAAATAGAAATAATTTTATTTTTCAAATCAACATTCTCTTTTAAAACAAAATCAATTTTTGAAGACAAGTTTTCATTTTTCTTCAAAAGAACATGGCAATCATTTTTATTTTTCAAAAACTCATTTTCTTTAAGTGCAAGACCAAGTTGAGATTTTAATGAATCCCTTTCATTAGCAATCTCCTCTTTCTCTTGCAAAACAACATCAAGTCTAGCAATCAAATTTTTATTTTCATTATTAATGCCTAGACTCTTCTTTTTCAACAAGTTATATTTTTCTACTAGTTTTTCACAAACAATTGAAAGTTCTTCATTTATAGCATGGACATCATATGATCATTTGAAGAACTAGAACAATCATCACTATCATAGTGGGGTTCCGAATGTACCTCAAGGGAGTCATTCCCTTGGACCATGAAGCATTGAGAATCGGATTCTCTACTAAATTCCTCCGGTTGATTTGGCACTTGAAGCTTGGAGGTGGTGGTTGTTGTCAATATGTTCCACACTGCAAAGGCGAATCAAAGTTAGAAACACATAAGAGATAATCTTTAGGAAGAGTGCTTCTAATGGCCTCTAGGCTTGTGCATTGGCCCCTATATGATTGCCATCACCAAGATAACATCTCTTGGTGGCGGCAAGGAAGACATGCAAACCTAGGGTCTTTAGGTACATGGACATCCTATACTTCCAAACATCAATGTTGGAAGGGTCAAAACTAGGTGGGGTCATGAAGTCCATGGTATGAACTAAATATGTGCAGTCAAATGTAAATGTAGATTAGCAAGCAAATGGATCTCACTCCTAGGATGTTAAGCCTAAGTATCAGGAGCACTAGCTCTGATACCAATTGAAAAACACCTAGAGGGGGTGAATAGGTGTAAGTGCTAATCTAAGAAACTTAATGCAAACTAAGTGCGCTAAATGCGGAAGCTAATGCAAATTATGCA
Organism: Agave tequilana; assembly: GCA_038442645.1. NCBI lineage: Eukaryota > Viridiplantae > Streptophyta > Magnoliopsida > Asparagales > Asparagaceae > Agave > Agave tequilana. The sequence goes on along the minus strand of JAVJIF010033255.1, from coordinate 144,686 downwards.
CAAACTAATACAATACAACAAGTGTAGCCGAATTCCCCTTGCGAGGCTCTGGACTAACTCCCCTTGATTCACCTTTAAATGGGTTGAGGTGCTATGTGAAGCTCTTGTTGGATGAGTATAAGTTAGGCACACACACACAAGCAATCCAAGCAATATGAAATACACACAATCAAGCCAAGCATATAATAGATATGACAATAAGAAATGCAAGGCACAACACAAGCAATATATGATATGAATGAATCAATGCTTTGCACAATTATAAGAGAGAGAGTTAGAGAGACAATGGATCAAAACGCAAACACCAAGATTTGTTTCGAGGTTCGAGCACCTTGCTCTACATCCCCGCCTACACCACCGTGTAAGATTTCCACTATCTCAACTCCCACCGAGGGAACCTCTACCAAAGAGGATTTCCTACAACACTAGGAGTACCAAACTCCTCTCTCAACAACAACCTCCTCACAACCGAGGGTTAGGCCCGTAGCCAAATACAACAACCAATCCACACACCTCTACCGAAGAGGCTCACAACCAAACTCCACCTCTACCGAAGAGGGATCCACAACACAATCACCCGATCACCTCTACCGAAGAGGGATTCACAAATATAAGGGTGTTTACAACAATGAGGTTTACAACAAACAACCTCAAACACTTCTCTTTCTTTTTCTCTTATCTTTTTCCACAAAAAAACAAGATCCTAATAGTTTAGGATAGAAGATAGCTCAAGTGTGGAAAACAAGTGTTTTTGGAAACAAGCAACAAAGAAAAATCTTTGGGAAAATACTTGCAATATGATAGAATTGAAGATCTAAGCAAAAATCCCAAAAACCTATTTTTCTTTGATTTTCCAAAAACCCTAAAACAATAAAGATGAAAAGTTTTTGCACGTAAAACTCTTAACTCTTTTGAAAACTCTTTTAAACACTTCAGAAAACTGGAAATTTTTCTCTTAAAAAACTTGGCTAAAATCCCCAAAGAGATGGGGTTTATATAGCCCCTATACAAAACTAGCCGTTAGGCTGAGTTGGCAGTCTGACAGACTGCCGGTCGACCGGTCCGGTCGACCGCCAACGGTCAGAATTATGACCGTTGGGCAACTACGTCGACCGGCCCGATCGACCGATAAAACCTGAGAGCAGAGCTCTCAACTCGGTCGACCGTCCCGGTCGACCGTGTCTGTGCCTAACAGACGTGCACGTCTGTGCACGTCGGTCGACCGCAACGGTCGACCGGCCCTTGGTGCGGTCGACCGTCACGGTCGACCGACCAGCCTGTCAGCACAAAACAAGGTCAGAAATTTTGGGAAAAATATTTTATAAAAACTTTTTATCATTTCTGAAATTCCATAAACTTGTTTTATCATTTTATGTTAAAACATAAACATGTGATAAAATTTCAAGACAATATAACAACATATCAATTCATTTTTGTGTCTTGCAAATTTTATCAAAAACAAAACCTTGTATTTTGTCAAACTTGATTTTTCCAAAACATGAATAGGGATATCAAAATAAGTTTGTTTACCAAGTTAAAGCATGTATGTATAAATAGAAAACATCTACTATACATATAACATATGTAAACTTGTTTTGATCAACTATTCATAAAAACCAAATATCAAATCATAAAACGTGTGTGTTTTGTGCACTTGAGCATATCAACTAAACTAAGCTTTACAAATATGGATCTAAAACACAAACTCTAAACTAGATACCTAAGTCTTCTTGTCGATCTTCTATCTTCAAGTAGACTCGGTCCAAACTCCGTGATTCTCCAAGTGCAAAGGTATGATCTTTAAGCTTTGGCACCGGAATCATCATGAATAGCTTCTAATCTTCTTGTTGAAGCTAATCACCAACTAATATCCTGTTAATGATCTGAAACTTAGAAACACAAGAATATTAGTAACATAACTACATGAGTGTTGATCATCATCAAACTAGAGTGGAAGGCCATTGGGCCAACAAGCCTGTCTTCTTCTTTGGTGATGACATTGACGAGGATGATAGGATTTTGCACGACAGAGATTATAAGTGGCTCCGTCAGATAGGGGATAGGAAGTTCTTTCTTCCCAATATGGAGAGGATGTATCCCCTGTCTTATCTTCAGCACATGTCTGTTCACCGTGCGATGGATTGGGATCTTTCCCGATTTGTCTCCAGTGTCTCTCTTGGCAGACTAGGTGCCAAAGAAATACACTCTGCCGACCATGGGAAAGAGGTATTTGGTTTATTCCCGGATTGGTCAGATCTGAATATCCGCGAGGGAAAACCCCCCAGCTTGGCACCACCTTCATCAATCAGTTCATGAAAGTGAGGGGTCATTTTCCCATCGACTTCTGTCCATTTGGGTGGTTCATTCTTCCAACAGATCCTGGTGGGGTAGGATGGTTGGATTTGTCCTTGTCGAATTTGGAGCTCTGTTGCAACAGGTGGGGATGTACCACTCGGTCAGGGCTGTGCAGTATGGCCTCCCGCAAAGTTCCCATAATTTCTATCCTGGAGCACTATAATCCTTTGACGGGCACAGTTTTTACTCCAGTCGGAGAGATGGGGCTCGCTCTTCATGAGCTGTATGAAGTCTCGGGGCTTATTATGGAGATGCCCCTTATGAAGAATACGTTCTGACTTCTGAAGAACTTCATCTCTTGAAGAAGGAGAGCCCTCAAGTATATGAGACATACTGGGAAGTGTTGTGTCACTTCCACATCTGCGGCCAAATAACCTCCTGGAGAAACAGGGGTGTCAAACAGATGTGCTGGGCGAGCTACCTATTCAATGGTATAAATGAGAAGGATAGCCCAGTGACCAGTCTGGCTCCTTGCACTGACGAAGAAATTGCTGAGAGGATTAACGCCTCTGCGAGCTCTTACACCACGGAGTCAAATGAGGATACTTTCAAACCTGATACGGTCTTTGAAAGTTTTCATCATCAGGCCCGAGTTCCCATTTCTGACCGAGTGCTGTTGGCGGACTTCCTTATGCTATGGCTGAAGCGTTGTGTGGTACCAACACTGCCACATGAAGTAATTGTCACCGATGTGGTATACCTGGCGATTTTGTTGGCCTACGGAAAGTCTATCGCCCTTCTTCCAGCAATGATGGCTGGAATTCAAAGTGGATTATGGGCTCTGGTAAAAAGCCTGTGCCAAGTGGAGGCCATTGTCGACTCTAAGGGTAGACCAGAGGTTGACTCGGAGGGAAGGCCACGACTAAAGACCCCTAACCCCAGGATCGAGCTTCCATATATGTACTTGATGGCTTGGTACGTTATGCACTGCCCTTCACTGATGATGGCGGTGCCTCTGTCTGAGGGGTTTGTCCCTTTTGTGCAGAAGCTGGAGAATTCGAGCTGGTCCAACTACTATATGTTCTACGTTCGAAAATGTATTCTGAACGCTTCGAACTACCAGCTCGACCGTTGCTTCCCCGATATTGCTGATGCATCTTACGGGGATAAATTTTCTGACCTTGCGGGACCAGATGATTTCACAAGGCTGCCATCGGGAGTCTTCTGGTGGCTGATTAATATTCGGCCTGGGTATCTGCTCTTTCGGCAAGGGAACTCATGTACGATCGAGCCTTATATGTCGAGTCATTTTGCTCGACAGTTCGGCTATGATCAATTATATATTGGTAACCCCAATGCTAATCTCTCCTTCAGCGGGAATTTATTTGAGGGTGCTCGGGCATGGTACTATTGCGTGGCTAGAGAGATAAAAGCTATTTTCAGCTTGCCTCACAAGACGCCCAACTGTTACACTAGCCTCAGCTTCTGTACATGGTACTCCCTAGCTAGCAAGATGCCTGGTTTCAGAATAAATACCTCATGCATTAAGAGCATCAAGGCGTCTTATAAGGACAAATTGGAGTCCAACAAACGCGTGCGAGGTATGGACGAATATCAGGCAGCCGAGAAAAAATAAGAGGAGAAACAGGGACGGGACCAAGGGCAGCAGCATCCAAAGAGCAGCCCATTAAAAAGAGTCGGCAGGCTGTGTCCAAACGTTCCAACGGCTCTACTTCCAAGGGTGAGCCTATCCCGAAGAAGGCTAAGAGAGAATCGGAGGCTGAAACTTCAATGCCTAAGGTAGTTCCTTTTGGTGTTGAGGAGCAGAGGGAGGAAGAGGAAAAGGAAGAGGAGATCCCCCCTCTTCGTTCTCGTGGTCTACGCAGCAGGGGCCCCATGATCCTGGAAGAAGGGGAATTTGCAGGTGAACCCATCATGGCTGAAGAGGCTGAGCGACTCAAAGTTGACTTGGTAGGGAGGGATGACGTTAAAATCCCAGGGGTCTCAACTCAGACTGGGCCTTCTTTAGTTTATAAGAGAAGGGTTGAGATACAACAGCCTGGGTCTCCCAGTGTATTGATGTCCACTCACGGGTTGTCGATCTCAGCCCTACTACTGGGGTACTCAGTAGTAAAGTCTCAATTGCTGAGCCCGCTTGTATTGAACTGTCATCTTCATCATCCGAAGAACATGGGTAATATTCTGGCGAAGAAGTTGACTTCGGCGACGAAACCGCTCTTCCTGATACGAGCAAATTTTCGCATATTTTAGAGGAAGAGATACAAGGATGTGACCCTGTGACGGCTTCACCGATAGCAATAATTGCTGCTACCGAAGGTACTTTCCTTGTTTTCTTGAACCGTCTCCTTCTCAAGTTAGGGAAGGCTTCTGACATTACTTTTGATTTTCAGGGCTGGTTGTCGACAGTGAAGCCACAGCCTCCTCTCATATCGAAGAGATGATTCAAGAGCTTGCCCAGCAAGAGGGCCCTGAGGCTCCTATTACCGGGATGCCTTAAGAGAGCGTGACCGTCGGGGTCAGGGAGGCCTCAACCCCACACGACCTATCCAGGAATTCGCCATCTTCAGATCCTCAACTTGGTAAGAGAATACTGACGTATTTAATATTCTCCTTTTTATTGTCATTACTGATGTTTTAGTAGTTTGCAGAGAGTGCTGTGGTAGCTCAAGTAGAGGGTCCTGCGGCAAGCATTGACGCAGAAGATAGCACAGTTCAAACCTCGACTGGGGAACCTGATGTCGCAAGGTTTGCTGTTACTCCTGTCGCAGTGGAGGCCGCTACGACAATAACCGTCCCGGAGGTATCGGTGACTACCTCAGTACCTGACGAACCTATCGTTGGCCTCATTCCTAGATGAACTGATTCCCGTTTCTCACCCTGTCATGACAAGGGGGTCCGGGAGTATATCAGCAGGGTTATCTCCAGCTAATGACATGACGGAAGAGCTAGCACGTCAAATGGTGCAGCAATTTTTTACTTCTATGAGATCTTGTATTGACCTCATTCTTTCTGGGGGCAGCTCTTTCGAGTTTGCCCGAATGCTTCTCGAAAATCAGATCGAGAATATTGGTCATACTGGGAGTCCTTCGCAGGCTAGGGCATGCCTGATGCTGGTGGAGCAGCTGGGGAGTCACCTGAAGGAGCTCAAGACTGGAGAATGCTGGCTCAGTAGATGAGGCCCAGATAACTCTGAGTAAGCTTCTTGCCGCTCAAGAACATGAGCGAAAGGAGATAGAGGAACAAATAGCTGAAGAGGCCTGCCATCTCCAGCATTTTCAAGCTGACCATCAAAGGCTGATTGACGATTCTAAGGAATCTGAAATCGTCATACAGAGTGCAGAACAGGTTATTGTCACTGCTCGAGCTACTATCGCCAGGGCACAAGTCTTAATCGAGACCAATGAGCAGAAGCTTGTCGCTCTAGAAAAAGGCTGGAGGAGCTGGAAACCGAAAAACACCGAGAGGGGGGTGAATAGGTGTTAATGCTAATCTAATGATCTTTTTAAACAAGTATGTATGTATGATGCAAAGGGTCACTCAAAACAAGAAATTGCAGCCGAAAATCAGAAACCGTATTTTCAAAAACTTGGATTTTTGAATTAAAAATTCGTTTTGTCCAAAACTCATCCAATATAAAAACATGATACTTGAAACAACTTTTAGGCATGTAGTATATGGATATAATCCAATATACATAAAAGATATATATATATATATATATATATATATATATATATATATATATATATATATATATATATATATATATAAATATATATATAATATATATATATATCATTGTTTTTGACTTAAAATCTAAAAATAAGTTTTGTTAAAATACCAAAACTCTAAACTCATGAAATAGACTATCAAACTAAGTTTGTTTAAATAGTTGAAGCATAGGTGTATATAGAACAAATCTAATATACACTAAACCATGTAAACTTGTATTGATTCATCTATTCATGAAAACCAAGATCGGTTAAACTAACAAACTGAAAACCAAAACATGAAACTTAAACAAGTGTGTGTGTTGTGAACTTGAGCATATCACACTATCTAATCTTTAACAATGGATCTAAAACATAAACTAAACAATGTACCGAGGTCTTCTTGTAGAACGCCGTCTCCAAGTCGACTCGATCTAAACGTGATCCACCGAGCTTGACTCCAACGAGTGCTAGATATGAACTTTGATGCTCGGCTCTTGAATCATCATGTGAAAAGCTCCAAAACACCTTTGTTGAAGCTAATAACCTACTAATATCTTGGTTAAGTATCTGAAACTCAATATCACAAGATTATTAGTAAACATAACTACATGAGTTAATCATCATCAAAACTAGAGTGAAAGGCTTCTGGGCCAACAATCTCCCCCTTTTTGATGATGACAAAACTCATGGAGTTATATATGCATGGATTAAAGTTAAGCTTCAAAGAAGCTCCCTCTTAACTCATGCATAGCAATAAACAAAAAGATATACAATGAATATTAAACATGAAAATGCATAAACATGCATAAAACATAAAATGAATATGCTTTTGATACCAAATAAAAAACATGCTCTTGATACCAATCATGAAATGCGTCAACATGCATAAAACAATGAACTAAACATGCTCTTGATACCAAATAAATTATTTCTTCTTTTCATAAACATATTCTTTAAATAATGCTCTTGATACCAATATCAACAAAATATAAAACAAACTCTCTTGATACCAATATAAAAAACATGCATATAAACTCAAATACTTCTCCCCCTTTTTGTCAATCATCAACAAAGGGGTCAAAGAAAACCAATAAAAACATATTCTTCCCTTTTTTTTTGTCCGAAACAAAAAATACTTCAAGGGGTGAAATCAAAACCAACATGATATTAATTAAAAATATATCAATATAGTACATCATGAAACCAATTGTAAGTGAACACATAGGTATACCAACAAACAAATTTTTTTTTTAAGTAATACCAATTGAAAGTAAATGAGGCATTGAAAGCCAAACTTAAGAAACTAATCAAAATTTTGATACCAAAATGAAAGATATAAATATATAGATAATCTTAATTACCAATTGTAAGTAAACAAATAAAAAAAATCTTGATACCAATTGTAAAAATTAGTACCAATTGAAAATATTATACACTTTTTGATATCAATTTGAAAAACATAAATTAATTGTAAGATATTTTTCATTTACCAATTGTAAGTATTATTTTGAGCATTGATACCAAATTAAAATCAATATTAATTTTTCAATGATTCTTCATCATAAATTGTGGGAGTGGAATACAAATTTTCTCCCCTTTTATGAAATACCAAATAAAATGATGCATAAGTTTGTACAAGATACTAATTGAAAAATAATCAATTAAAACATGATAGTCATTAAAAATCAAGCTTAGCATAACCAAAATTTGTGCTAAAAAATATAGAGATATAATAAGCACAAATAAAGGATATATATGTATGGAAAATTAAATACCAATCGAAATTGATACTATTTGAAGTGAAAGCATACATGTATAAAAACATATATGAGTATACAAAGAATATCAATATTGATACCAATTTGAAAAGATCCAATGATACCAATTGAAACTATAATTAGAATCAAGTGTATAACTTATACTTCCTACCACCCATTGCATGCACATGTTTAAAAGGATTTTCAATAATAAGCATACAAGGCATGGTCGCCCAACTAACCGCCCTTAAATGAGTAGGGGTTTTCAAAAATAGGTTTGAAAAACTCTATCATAATGAAGAATATGAACTAGTTATATGAAAAATTTGAAAAACTAGTACGAAATCTTTCAAGCGAGAATAAACAAAAATATATTTCATGAAAAATATGTAAATCACATGATCACTAAACACTCAAAATCTATATAGCCCATATCATACTCATGACAAACAAGATCATGAGAAACCAATAAGTAAAATGAGTGTACAAGATTGTTATGTGAAACACATTATCCTGAAATTAAGCAATCAAGCTCAATAAGAAATTCCTTAAAACATGAACCACAAGAGAATCATCAAAGCTAAAATCCTTCAAGGTATATGTATGTCATGTACAAACTAAAGTATACATACATATCCAAATATAAACGAGTCCACAAAAGTATATGCATGAAGACAAGTGGCTCAAGGATGTATATGTATAACCAATAGTTTAGACAAAATAGACATATACACGAAGTTAAACATAAACATGAGAAACATGCACAAAAATGGGAATACAAGTTAAATGCATGAATCATCAAAACTAGACTATACTAGTACATCCAATGGGTACAAATAAGCATTCAAGCCCAAACATATAATAGTCTATTTGTGGCTCACTAGTTGTACAAGTATATATCCTAGTTTTAATGAAAACTAACATCTAAACATGTAATCAAAGCATGAAGCATGAAAATCAAAACAAAAACTCATATGTTCATTATGGCAAATGCCTATGAATTAGAACTATGATATACATAATAGCTAAACTATGGAGAGAACACAAAATATGGGTCCATATTAAACATGGGTGATCTCAAAATACTATGCATGTATGTCATAAGCCTAATCATCATGGCATTTAACATAATAATCAATAAACATCAAAACATGCTAAAAATGAATAATATGAAAGCATGTAAACATAAAAGGAGTTAGAGATCGTTACCAAAACCTAGAAGGCAACTCTCCATGTCTCCAAAACAAGGTGGTCCTTCCACCAAACTTCCCTTGAAAGTGATGCATCCAATTTGTCCCCTTTAAGCTTGGAACGCATCCACCTCAAGGCACCATCGCTCTCACGTCATGCGAGAGCCCACACCTACATCAAATAGCATAGGGGTGGTCTTTGGTACCCAAACTCTTTTGGGTCCATGGGGGTTAGCTCCTTTCCTAACCCAAACAAATTTAGTTGCTAAATTTACATCATGTATCTTATCATAGCAAAATTTAGCAAGGTGGCCCTTACGTCCACAACGTGTACAAGTGTACACATGAGCATACGTAGTGTTGTGTACATGAACGTGCGAAGCATGTGTATGCCGTGTATGGTGTGCATGCATAGGAGGAACTTGTTTCTTTCAAAACATAGATTCCAAACGTGTGTGGTTCATGGCACAATGGCTCAAAGTGGAGCCCAAACAATCCACACTCTTCTTAAGCATACAAATATCATTTTCAATCATAGAAGAAGAGGTGCATGCAATAGGTAAGCTAGGTGAAGGTACACTAGCATGGCAAACATGTGTAGAAAAATCATTTTTCAAAGAAACATTTTTCTTTAAACAATCTTCCAATTCTTGTGAAATCAAATCAATTTTGTTTTTCAAAGAAATATTTTCTTTTAATACAAAATCAAGTTTTGAAGTCAAGTTTTCATTTTTCTTCAAAATATCATTACAATCATTTTTATTTTTCAAAAATTCATTTTCTTTTAGGGCAAGATCTAGTTGGGATTTAAGTGAGTCACATTCACTTGAAATCTCTTCCTTTTCTTGCAAAATCAAATCTAGTTTTGAACACAAATTCTTATTTTCTTCATTTAGTTCAAAACTCTTCTTTTTCAAAAAATTATATTTATCTAACAATTTTTCACATACAATCGATAGTTCTTCATTTAAAGCATTGGCATTAATATAATTATTACTAGAAGAACTAGCATCATCACCATCTAATTGAGTTTCCGAGTATACCTTAAGGGAGTCATTCCCTTGGACCATGTAACATTGTTGCTCGGATTCTCCACTAGATTCATCCTCCGTTTGGATTGGCAATTGAAGCTTGGAGGAGGTCAACGTGTTCTACACTGCAAAGGTGGAATCATAGTTAGAAACTAAGTACAGATATTCTTTATTAAGCGTGCTTCTAAGTGCCTCAAGGGCTTGTGTATTGGCCTCTATATGATTGCTATTACCAAGATAGGATTTCTTGGTAGCGGCAAGGAAAACATACAAGCCTAGGGTTTTCAAGTACATGGACATCCTAAATTTCCACATGTCATTGTTGGAAACATCGAACATGGGAGGTGTCAAGCAATTCATGAGTGTGTGTAAACAAAATAAGTGTGCAAATGCAAATGATAGATTAGCAAAACCAAGATCACGCTCCTAGGTGGTTAAACCAAATATCAGGAGCGTAGGCTCTGATACCAATTGAAAAATACCTAGAGGGGGGTGAATAGGTGTTAATACTAATCTAATGATCTTTTTAAACAAGTATGTATGTATGATGCAAACGATCACTCAAAATAAGAAATTGAAGCCGAAAACCAAAAACCGTATTTTCAAAAACTTGAATTTTTGAATTGAAAATTCGTTTTGTCCAAAACTCATCCAAATACAAAAACATGATATTTGAAACAACTTTTAGGCATGTAGTATATAGATATAATCCAATATACATAAAAGATATATATATATATATATATATATATATATATATATATATATATATATATATATATATATCATTGTTTTTGACTTAAAATCCAAAAATAAGTTTTGTTAAATTACCAAAACTCCAAACTCATGAAATAGACTATCAAACTAAGTTTGTTTAAATAGTTGAAGCATAGGTGTATATAGAACAAATCTAATATACACTAAACCATGTAAACTTTTATTGATTCTATCTATTCATGAAAATCAAGATCGGTTAAACCAACAAACTGAAAACCAAAACATGAAACTTAAACAAGTGTGTGTGTTGTGAACTTGAGCATATCACACTATCTAATCTTTAATAATGGATCTAAAACATAAACTAAACAATGTACCGAGGTCTTCTTGTAGAGCGCCATCTCCAAGTCGACTCGATCCAAACGTGATCCACCGAGCTTGACTCTAACGAGTGCTAGATATGAACTTTGATGCTCGGGCTCTTGAATCATCATGTGAAAAACTCCAAAACACCTTTGTTGAAGCTAATCACCTACTAATATCTTGGTTAAGTATCTGAAACTCAATATCATAAGATTATTAGTAAACATAACTACATGAGTTAATCATCATCAAAACTAGAGTGAAAGGCCTCTGGGCCAACAGGAACTGTCAAGACACAGGTTGAAGAAAACCTCTCTGCTCATTCCTCCAGATTGGAGTCTCTTCAAGCGCAACTAGCTGCGAAGAGATTTTTGTCTGAAGAGGAGTTGCGGGTCCAAGTTCTGGTGGAGGCTGAAAAGGCACGCCAGCACGAGATGCATCATCTCCGGGAACAAATCCGTTCTTTGGCGAAGCAAGATTATTAACCTTCTCCTTTTTATATGGTTCACCTTTTTTTTGAACACTCTATTTGTCAAGAGTGTCTGTATTACTTTTACCATTTTTGAATCAAATAATAAAAGTCTTCAAATTTTTGCTCCATCTTCATCCGTTCAAGTTTTTTGCTCGCTGTAGATGAACTCAATTTTCATAACCGTAGTCTTTGACTGTTTGTAAAACGTAGTCTTTAGTCAGCCATGAACAATAAACTCGGGCTGAACTGAGTTCTTGAGCGAAACGTGGCTCTCATTCATAGTGGAGACGCGATTCTGGGAGACGCGGCCCTAAGTCATTACTGAAGACGCCATTCAGGCTTATCAAGGAAGACGCGCGAACCTTTCTTTTCGATAAGGGTGCAGCTCTGGCTTAAGGACAAAAAGGCGTTATTCTGAAACGCGAATTTGTGTTCTTTAATAAAGGAGACGCGGCCTTCATATTTATAAGAAGATGTAGATCCGTAGACGCGGCCCTTCATTCTGTCACGGTGCAGTGGAGACGTGGTCTTAGGATCCTCAAAAACTGACGCATGGATCTGAGCTAATTGATGGGGATGTGGCACTAGCTCAGTAGAGACGCATCTCTGGACCCTTGATAAGGCGCAAGCTCAGGCTGTATTGAGTTTATAATGAAGGCACGACTTTCGTTTCATAATGGAGACGTAGTTCCGAGCTCCTCGAGAACGACATGGGCCTTCTCTGGTTATTGAGGACGCAAGCTTCAGAACGCAGCTTTCAAGTTGATGCGGACTCAAAACGCAACCTCTGAATGGGTCCAATTCGCTGAGGGGACGCGGCTCTGAATCATTCCCAGAGACGCGGTCGTAGCCCTTCCGAAAGGACTGAAAGGAACGCAGTTTTTCAGGTTTATGAAAGGACGCGGATCTCAGGACGCGACCTTTGAATCTGTACGCAACCTCCCAAGCGTCACATGCAGCTTCATCTTAAAGATCTTGTTAGATCTTTAAATGCCAAGTCGGCGTTGACGATTAGGGACTCGTATCCTTCGATGTTTCCCGAAGCGGTAATCCACGCGTCAGCTCTTTATTGGGCTTCGACGTTCGTGCAGGAATTAAGGCTGATAGCTCTGATTTTTACGCCATTAATTACAAGCCTTATGGGTTGCCTATAAGTAGGCCTCGCCCCCTTAACAGTCCACTGCTTAGACTGTTTCCCCTTGAGAGCAGGTGCTCTGAGGTGAAACCACCTAGAGGGGGTGAATAGGTGATAATGCTAATTAATGCACAAATTAAAAATTATGATGCAACGATCACCCAAAATAAGACTAGAAGCCGAATACCCCGTGAAGGTCTCTGAACTCCTTCCTCGTGATTCCTCTAGATAATAGTTTGAGGTGCGCAATGCAATCTTGTTGTGTGAGTATTAATCGACAATATACCATTGAATATGAAGCAAGTGAATATAGCAATGAATATAAAGCAAGTAAATGAAGCAAGTAAACCAATCGCAACACAGAGATTTGTTCCGAGGTTCGAGCACCCAGCTGTACGTCCCCGCCTTCACCCAGAAGGATTTCCAACCACTATAACTTTCACAAAGAGTTACAACCACACCAGAGTACCCAACTCCTGAATCACACTCCTCTAGTCCAGAGGTAGTGGATTCACAAATACAAGAATCTCTTGGTTATCAAAAGACCACAAACCCTCTTTTGAAAAACCTTTTTTCCCTTACAAAAATCCTATAGAATAATGTGTAGGATTGAACCTCAAATATTGTAAGTGAAAAAGAGAATAAATTTGAAGAGAGTTTTGAACCAAAATCTCTAGTAAAGAGAGAGAATTTTGAGCACAAAAACAGAGAACAAAACTTCTTTTGAAAGCTTTAAACTTGAATTCTTTTGCAAAAAATTGTTGTAATCACCTCGACCCTAATCAGCCCAATTTATAGGATAGAGCTAAGGATTAAAGAGTAAACTAATACAATTAGTAATTAGGAAATATTTGACCCAAAAACAAGCCCCTAAACTCGTTTAGAGACAAAACACACGTTTAAAAACGTGTTAAATAAACTAGCCGTTAAGGCTGAAATCCAGCTCTCAGTCGACCGGCCGGTCGACCGGGTTTTCAAAAAATTTAGCCGTTGCCAGCCCACGGTCGACCGCCCGGTCGACCGAAACAAACAGAGAGTAGAGGACTTTCAGTCGGCCGAAGGTCGGTCGACCGAAATGGGGTCCGGTCGACCGCCCGGTCGACCGGGAGACGTGCACACATGCACGCACCCAAACGGTCAGAATCCTAGTCGACCGGTCGGTCGACCGTTCTGACCTGAAATAGAGCCGGTCGACCGCCCGGTCGACCGCAACAGGCCAAAAATCAGTCTTTTGAAAAAGGTTTTGAAAATCTTGATAGTTTTCAAAATAGTTTTGATCAACACTTGATATAATAAACAAAATGGAGTTTGTAAGTAATAAACTATGTTTAAATATTTTGTATATATATAGGAGAAATTACTTTTAGAAAAATCATGTGCACAAATACTTGTGTGTAGGAATTTGAGCTTCAAACCTATTCACTATTCTTTAACAAACTATAAAACTAAAAACAAATAATGAAGTCTCTGAGCCATAATGAAGTCTCTGAGCCATGCTATACTATGCTCGAGCCTTCTCTTCTATGAGCACTTCCTCTTGCGCCATTTGCCCTATTAGCATCATAAGCCTTGCAAACCTTGCAATAGTTAAGTAATGGCCATCATGAATGGTACAAACCTGAAACTCATCTTAAACAACTTATTAGTACCGGTATAGCTTCTATGTGTTTTGTTATCATCCAAACTTAAACAAATGGAGAGTGTAACCTTTTGGGCCAACATGAGGGTCTTCATCTTGACTTAATCTTCTTCCTTCAATGGGATGTACCCACATGGACAGCAAAGACTCAAAGGTTTCATGCTTTTCTTTAATCTTTCTTGAAGATTATCACTGTCAAGTGATTTTAAGATCAAAAGCGTCCCTTTGAGTACCTTTTATATCCGTGCCTTGATGCAGAAAGTTCAAGCTCTAGAGGGTTCTTCTGCGGGTAGGAATTAATTGTCACCATGAAATACTCAGCCCAACTGAGTTTCGATTTTGCTGTCCCTTGAAGAGATTCACTCTCTTGACCTTCTCTTGAAGCCTGACTGGTGCGCCCATTATTTAGAAGTCGCGCCTTTTAGACTTCTTGATGAAGCGCGAGTTGATTGAGTTTGAACTCTAACTCAAAGTCCTCTGGACGCAAGTGTGATGAACTCTGTATCGGACTGTGAGACGCGAGCTTTGCATATAGAGCTCACGTTTGAGGTTGTTGACTTAAAAGAATTTTAATTTTGGCCCAGGGCTTCAGACTTGGATGTAGCAACCCTTGTTTCTCGAATAAGGATGTGGCAACTTTCACGTCTGGTTCTCTTTGCGTCTCATATTTTAGACGCGGGTCTACAACTAGACCGCGTTCAGATCTGTGTGTATCTAAAGTCCACAACTTCGATCGCATCTGTTTCTATCGTAATAGAATTTTGACTTTCTGCGCGGGTCATCCCTGCGTCTGAAGTTTACAGCTATAGCCGCGTCTGTTCTTCAGTCTTTCTGTTTTAAAATTCTAACCTTCTAGTTTTTACTTCCTACAGGTAGCCTTAATCAGCCTTTCGCATATTCGCTGGGCCCTTGGGAGAATATATCGGCTAGCAAACTTGTTCGATGGTCGAGCACTGGAGGAGAAGTTAAGGCTCCTATTTATGGGCGACGAGGATTTGCGTGAGTGATGACATCCATCAAAACCTTATTAGACATGATGCACCGACAATGCCCCCAGGTTCGTCATGGTCACAGTGGTTATGGTGGCAGGTATGGTCCTCTTGCAGGTCACGGGAAAGAGGACGTCACCTGTAAGGTCTCGGATTCTCCCTTCATCAATCTTATCCTAGAAGTGACATCGACGAAAAATTCATGTTCATTGGATGACTTTCTGGTGGTTGAGATGTTCATCAACAAAGGATTATGACCTACACCAGTTGGTCGGGTGGAATCAGAAGGCTTTGCTGCATTTTGACCTCAAGAAACACCATTGTTCTTGGTTAACGATGGACTCCTTCAATGTTTACGTCATGCATCATGATGTAATCAGCATCCGATCGTCACAATAGTGCTCAGCCCTTCTTTGGCACTCTTCCAAACATCTTATATTTGGAGCGGTGAGAATACTTCAGGGAGTGAGTGCAACCTTTGACCGAGAGAGAAGGACTTCTTTGTACTCCTTATTGTAACACTCAATCTTATTGTATAAAAGAGCGTCTTGTATCGCTTTCATGTGTCTGAATATAAATAAAAGCGACACTTTTTTCTTGTCTTTTTCTATTGTCTTGAATTCCTTTTTTGCATTGAAAATCAGATGAATAGAAGTAAAGGATCTTTGACTTGCTAAAAATATGATAATAATCCTAACGAGTCAAAGTTTGTAGAAAAATCCTGTTTCAAGAAATTCATCAATGTTGTCAGAGGTGTGATATTAACTTGACAGAAGTAAGATAATTCTTGTGGACCTGCCAATCTATAAATGAGGATGACAAGTGGAATTTGTACCCACAGGGAGGATGAGTTTTCATCAGAGGTTCAGGATTAACTTGACTAAGACCCAGCTGGGGGTTTAATGAAAACCTGTTAACGGTGTAATGTTAACCTAACAATGTTTTTAAGTGGACTTGTTATTCTGTTGACAAGAATAACAAGTGAGACTAAACTCGCGAAGAATCTTTACCGTTAGAGGTGTAATATTAACTTAACAGGTTGAATTGAATCTTATCAGAAGTGTGATGTTAACTTGCCAAGGGTGTGAGTCAGAGGTGTGATATTAACTTAACTCAAGAGCGTTCCAGCTTCATTTGGAAAAACTGAAAGTGTCACTGTCATAGGTGTAATATTTAACTTGGCAGTGAGGGTAATGTTAGAGGTGTAATTTTGAACTTGGCATTGGTCATCTCGACTTCGACAAGGAAGTCCGAGGGAAAGTCATGGTCATAGGTGTATTGTTGAACTTAGCAATGACCTGGACGCTAGAGGTGTAATGTTAAAATTAGCATCGCTCATTTCAGCTTCAATATGGAAGTCTGAGGGAAAATGACTGTCAGAGGTTTAATATTGAACTTGGCAGCAACTTAATCACTATTAGAAGTGTGATGTTAAACTTAACAGTAATTTGTCAGAGATGTGGTATTAACTTGACAGAAATTGACTCGAGATAGGAGCAATTTGGGGACCTGTCATTCTACTGATGAGAATTGACAAGTAGAATTTGAAATGTCAGAGGTGTAATTTTAACTTGACAGTGATTGATTTGCGATATAAGCAATTTTGAAGACTTATCATTCTATTGATGAGAATTGACAAGTGAAGTTTGAAGTATCAGAGGTGTAGTGTTAACTTGACAAATTTGAAGGATTGCTACTCCATATAGAGTTGAGACAAGTAAGGTTTGTACTTACTAGGGAGTATTGAGATTTTTCATTGCTAGAGGTATACTATTAACGTTGCAATGACTATATTTCATAGACCTACCATTCTGTGTATGAGAATTGGCAAGAGATTTTGGAGGAGAGAGTGGGACCAAGTCCACTTAGGATTTTTAGCAAACCCTCAGTTAGATTTGGTGTGCCTTTACCAACTACCGTTTGAGTTAGGCTAGCCATGCAATTTCCCTCGGCATGATGAGCTGTCGAAGACTTCTGTTGGGCTTAGAAGCCAACATTTTCCTCTGTCCTTAGCCGCCGGAGGCGTCAGACGTTAATGAAGAGAGCAATAGTAAAACCCAAGTTTTGCCTTTTGTTTCTTTCTCAATATTTGCATCATACATCATGGTGCGGTCAGGGCCCGATTAGCTTGTCTCTGATCTATCGTGATGTGACCTAATAAAGAAAAGAAACTTTTCTTGGATCTGGGGCTTTGATCAGAGGTGTAATATTAACTTGATCAGAGGAAAAGTACTATTAAGGATAGTATTTCTTCAGGAATCTGCCGTTGATTGGCATCATGAGTGTATCACCGTTTGAAGTTATGAGGCAATATGCTCCATTTGAGTAGACTGACTTTACTACAAATGGTCCTTCCCATTTGGGCTAGAATTTCCCTTTTGTCTTATGTGTCATCACCATAGGTCTTCTGACGGCTAAGACAAGGTCACCTTTCTTGAAAGTTCGCGCCTTAACTTTCTTGTTAAAGGCTCTAGTAATCCGGGCTTGGTAGAGCTCGATTTGTTGTTGGGCCTGCAGACGTTTATCATCTAAGGCTTTCAGTTCTTGGAGTCGCAGTCGATGCTTCTCCTCTTTTGTCATCTCTGCTGTCAAGGCGACGCGTAGAGATGGAATTTGAATTTCTAGTGGAAGCACGACTTCACACCCATATACCAAAGAAAATGGTGTAGCTTTAGTTGGGGTTCGCACAGTTGTGCGATAGGCCCATAAGCATTCACCTAATTTGTCGTCCCAGTCACGCTGACTTTTCGAGATGAATTTCTTGAGAAGCTTGCCAATGGTCTTGTTGAAAGCTTCTGCGAGACCATTAGCGGCGGGGTAGTATGCCGTTGAGGACACATTCTGGATTCTGAACTTAGTGCAAAACCTCTGAAAAGCCTGACTGACGAACTAGGGTCCATTATCATGGACAATTTGCCGAGGTACACCAAAACGATAGATGACGTGATGCTTAACGAATTTGATCACATCAGATGACTTTACCTCCTTTAAAGGAATGGCTTCAGCCCATTTAGAGAAGTAATCAGTTATGGCTAAAATGAACCGATGTCCTTTTGATGATGGTGGGCCGATAGGGCCAACTACGTCCATGCCCCACATCTCAAATGGCCAGGTAGAAGTTGTAGAGTGGAGGTATCCTGGTGCTTGATGGATGAAACCACCATGCACTTGGCAGGCGTGACAGCTTTTGGCATAAGTGATGGCGTCAGGGATCATCTTAAGCCAATAATATCCCAACCTTTGGAGTCGATCCCCAAGTTTTGGGCCAGGTTGATGGGCTCCACACATGCCGTCATGGGCTTCTTTCAATACCTCCTGCGCCTCTTTTTGTGACAGGCAACGAAGCAAGATCCCATCATGCGACCGACGATACAGTGTTCGCGTAATCGCATTATAGTAGAATTTGGGGGTTTTCCTTCTAATGGCAGCCGCCTCTTTGGTATAATCTGGCAGGATGTCGTACAAGACATATTTAATGTAAGGGAATCACCAGTCTCTAAGCTCTGGGCCGGTTGACGACTCAAGAGCTTCTTTGACTTGACAATCTCCTGTCGGCTTCTGGAATCCTCAGAAGCGATTCTTGGGCAATACAGGTCGTGGCTGTGGACAACTATTTTCTCTACTACTCCAGCTGGAAGGGCTAAAGAGGCAGCGAGAGACGCCAGTACATTTGCATGCGTAGTTTGCTGGCGGGGTACATGATCGATGTAAAAGTTTATGAACCTCTCGGCTATGTGGACAGTTGCGTTGTAATAGGGTACTAGATCTTCATGTCTGACTTCGTACTCCCCGCGAACTTGGTTGATGATAAGTTTAGAGTCACCATATGCCTCGAGATTTTTAACGCCAATCTCATCGGCGAGTTGCAGTCCAATCAAAAGGACATTGTACTCCGCTACATTGTTGGAACAAGGCTCGGTTAATGAGAAGGCTGGAGGAATCACATAGTTCTGTGGGGAGACGAGTACTACCCCCACTCCTGCTATGATATGTCCTTTCGGGCCTGTTCTCGATGCACCGTCGAAGAAAAGTTGCCACAATTGTCTTTCAAAAGATGTCTGGGTTAGGCAAACTTCAGCGACCTCGTCTGGGAGATCCTCATAAAGTTCGGTTGCCCTCAGATCTGGATGCTCAGCCAGGAAATCTGCCACCACTTGTCCCTTCACGGCTTTTTGTGGTAAAAAGCGCATTTCATATTGGGATAGCAGTATGGCCCATTTTCCCAATCGGCCGTTTAACGACGATGGCTTTTTCATGAGTAGCCTCAAAGGGTTAACCTTTGATATGACGTTTATAGTTTGGCCTACCAAATAGTGTCGCATTTTCTGAACAGCGAACACCAATGCTAAACATTCCTTCTCGATCGGGTTGTATTGATGTTCGGACCCGATCATAGTTCTACTCAAATAATAGATTGCTTGCTCATGTCCTTGATCATTGTTCTGGGCTAGTAAAGCTCCTAGAGAATGATCCTTTGCTCGGACTTATATCAGGAAAGGTTTTCCAGATACCGGAGCAATAAGGACTGGTGGTTGTGTGAGGTATTGTTTAATTTCCTCAAACGCTTGTTTGCAAGCATTGTTCCAAATGAACGAGACACCCTTTTTCATTAATTTGGTAAAGGGTTGGCATCTTCCGGAGAGATTTGAGATGAACCTTCGGATGTATGCCAATCGTCCTTGCAATCCCCTAAGTTCTCTGAGATTCTGCGGAGGTTGCATCTCCTGAATGGCGCGAACTTTTTCCGGGTCCAAATGAATTCCTATGGAAGTTAACACAAAGCCTAGGAATTTGCCGCTTGTCACCCCCAGGAAGGATTTGGTGGGGTTCATCTTCAAGTTATGGGCCCGCATGATGTCAAAGACAGCCTTCAAATCGGCTATGTGATCACCTTTGGCGCGGGTTTTTACTACAATGTCGTCAACATAGCATTCCACCGTTTTACGCATGCGTTTGTGGAAAATGGCATTCATGGCCCTCTGATATGTTTCCCCCGCATTCTTTAGTCCGAAGGGCATGACGGTGTAGCAGTATACCCCAGTGGTGTCCTGAAAGAAGTATGTTTTTCATCATCAGGATACATTTTGATTTGGTTATACCCTGAGAATCCATCCATGAAGGACATTCGCTCGAAACCACACGTATTGTCAATCATGACATCCGTGATTGGAAGAGGGAATTCGTCTTTGCGACAAGCCTCATTTAGATCACGAAAGTCAATGCAGATCCGGATCTTTTCGTTCTTTTTGGCAACGGGGATGATATTGGCTACCAAATCAGGATGTTGTTCTTCCCTAATGAAGCCAGAGTCTATAAGTTTTTTGATTTTTGACTGAATTGCCTCCATTACTTCTGGACAGAGCCGTCGCTGCTGTTGTTTGACTGGCTTTACGTCCAAATTAATGTTGAGGCGATGCATAGCCACTCGAGGATCAAGTCCAGGATGTCCTCGTAATTCCAGGCGAAAACATCTATATATTCTCGCACAAGAGATATTAAATCTTCTTTCTCGGAGGGCGTCAAGCTTTCGCTTATAAAGATGGGCTTAGGATTAGCCTCATCTCCTAGATTAATCTGAGCAACCTTATCCTCCGTGGGTGGCTTGCGCTGTTCAAAGCGAGTATCCCAACGAGCATTTAAGTGTTTGATCCAAGGATCTGTATCAGATTGGATCATTTCTTCATCTCTGTCTTCCAGGTGGCTGGTTGAAACCATATTCACTGAAAGTTCTCTGAAGATGTTACCGACACTAACATCTAACTCCCACGATGACGTGCCCGATGAGTAATTATGGCATAATGACTCTTTAGATTCAGAAGCTGATGGGATCGGAGTTGACACATAGCCCAACCCCCTGCGAGTTTGATGATAATAATAAGGGGTTTTCCCTTTTGGAACGAAAGATCAGAGTAGTGTTCTCCTTCCTTTGCCGAAGTTCAACCCAGGTCCATTTGTCAGATCATACCGCATGCTTTCCATCATTCTGAGTACACTTGGCTCATAATGAATAAACTGAGGGGGTTCCTTCTCGCTTTTTGATTCTTCACGAGACATCGGCTCGGATTTGATTTGTTCGAAAAGAATTAGTTTTTGGCCTTTCCGTCTTACTAGAACCATGAATATTGATTCTTGCGCATCACCGGCATCTTGGTACGTTTCGAAGGATGATTTCACTGGTACATGCAATGATGTTAAAGCATCCATTGCCGACCAGGGGTCATCATCCACTTCAGTACTAGTGTCTGACGGCACTGAATCAGAAGCGAACATAGAAAGATAAGCCAAATCTAATTCTTCATTAATATACCATCCGCCTACATCATTGGCGGTGTTATCAACATCGAGCTTATTAATGCTCGTTATAAGTGGATCTAGTTCCCACATGCACTCTTCTTTCTCCAGCTCGATGTCAGCTTCGTTACCAGAGTCCGGCTCTTCTGGTTGCGGGATCTCATTTGTTTCCATAGAGTTCTGATACAGGAGAGAGTCTGTAAAATAGTTCTCGACTCCCTTGAACGGATGCCTTTCGGCAATCAACGTTCGTACCTTTCCACTCCCGTCGGTATTTCATTACTTGGTGGAGAGTGAAGGGAACGATGGAATTACGATGAATCCATGGTCGTCCCAGCAGCAAATTGTATGAGATGTCGGCATCGATCACGTAGCATGTCACTTCTGACTTAAGTCCCCAATTTGGCATTTGAGCTTGATCTTCCCCATTGGATGGGTACCATTGGCATTGAACCCATAAATGGTCGTCTGGGTGGCGCTCAACCGGTAGGTAGGAACCCCTAAATGTTGCATGACCCGGCGAGGCATAATGCTCAATGCAGACCCTGGATCTACCTGAATGCGGCTTACTTCAGATGATCCGATGTACCCTGTGAAGTATAGGGGTCGATCATATTTCCCTTTAACCTGCATATCATCTGCCGTGAAAGTGATGCAGGGAGCAATTTGGGAGGCGTGGAGGCAATCCTCTACATCTTCCTCCCGTGGTCCAACTGGCACCTGGGTCATGAAAACCTCAGCGTCAGCTAGAGCCTCTCTCAAAGCTTCTCTGGTTAACTTTGATAGCCTCAGGAGCTCGTAAAGAGTAATTCGGGCCGGGATATTGGCCAGTTGAGTCAGGACGTCAAAGCGGTAAGACGTTGTGAATCCTTCCGCGATGTCTTTTGAGAGAGCTTTAGAAAACTGAAGCTCTTTCTGTCTCTCCACGGGTTATTTTGTGGAGGGCTTGGCTGACTCTGTAGCGGGTTTTGGAGGGATTGCTGCCATTTCGTCATACTTTTTCAAATATGACTGGCCCGAACGAGTTTCCGTCACAAGTTGGTTGGGTTCTGCGGCGAGAACTACTGTTTCCTCTTCTGAATTAGTCAGTGAGGGAACATCAGTTTCTGCTTCGCGGGAAAAAACACACACCACATTGCAGGACGAAGCCTTTGCCTTGCCTTTGGACCTTCTGCTGGTAACAGTAGTCCATTGCTGGCCATCCATAAGGTCAAGATGAACCCACATAATTTCCCCCTGAGGTGTGGGGACAGGTACAAGACCCTTCTCTTGCTGATGGTGAGGGTCTGTGTTGATCATTCTTAATTCCCCTTTTGGGATGGGGACACTCCAGAGGGTGTTGGAGGTTGTCTTCCAAACTGGAGGAATGATGTCATATTAGCCGTCACTTGCTTCTGCTCTGGATGAAGTTTTAGTACCTCTACGTCAATCAAAGCCTAAAGGATGTTTTTGAAGACATAACAGCTCTTGGTGGGGTGTCCCAGCATCCTATGATACAGGCAGTAGTTGGGATTATCGATTTTACCGACTTCTTCAGGGCGTCTAGCTTCAGGAAGCTTCAGTCTGTTGCTCTTGTTAAGTAATTTGAACAGTGAGTCAACATGTTCGTCCTTGAAGAACTACTGCTTGCTGGCGCGCGGCTAACTTGAAGAGCCACTTCCCTTGACCGGTTGAGGCTTGACAGGGGATTTGGTCTCTGTCGCCAAGTTATCCTTCCTTTTTGTATGAAGGGATGCGTCTGACGCACGCCTGTCGACCTTTCGGGTCTGGGCTTCTTTTCTTCTGCCCTAACCCTGGCGACAATTTCTTCAGCATGTTCACCTTGCTGGATCAATTATTTTCATGTGCGACTTTCAGGAACTCCTATTTGAGCGAGGAGTGAAGTTTTTAGATTGTGGCGTCATGTTTCCACCAGGGTGACCTGGGTCATACCGCTTGGACATCAGAGTGCTACATTCTGAAATCTTTCTACAAATGATTTGACGGACTCCCCCTTTTGCTGCTTTGTAGCCAAAAGAGTAGGCATTGTGACCTCTGAGTCGTCTTCAAAGAAGCGTGTCAGGAAGAGCTTCTCCAAATCGTCCCAATTTTTAATGGAGCCTTCCGGGAGCTTCATGAGCCATTCAAAGGCGAGCCCTTTTAGGTGCTGAGGAACAAACGTGCTAGGATGGCATCGTTATCTATCACGTTCCCCGTCTGAGACTTAAAGTAGTAGATATGTTAGTTCGGTGACCCTTTGCCGTCAAATGCTTGGAGGGTCAGAGCTTTGAACTTGGGAGGGTATGGAACAAGGTCCCACTCGGCTGGATATGGCCGGACTACTCCTGCTTCTTGGAGGACTTTCCGATTAGTAAGGGCCTCGAGACGTTACTCTAATTGATTCATTCTTTTAGAATGAACCCCTCCATGGTCTCGGTTGTCTTTTTCCTGAGATGAGGATTTAGACGAGCCAAGAGTAGATTGCTCTTTCTCCTCAATATGTACAGAAGATGAGCTTTCTCCCTCTTTTCGTTTGCCTTTAGACTTTTTAGAGGAAGTTTTGTCGGTTGACTTCCTCTTGTCTCAAGCAATTGTGCCAGCATCTGCTTGAGGGTATGTTGAGCACAAATCATCTGGAATTGTTCCTTCTAGACTTGGGCTTGCTGTTCCAAGCGCCTGGCTGTCTCCTCAGGAGTATTTGTCATGTATATAGAGGCCTCCTTCTCTATGGAAGAGTTTGAAGCCTGTGACTCTGCAATAGCGGGAAGCGAGTCATTTACTTCAATGTCCCGAGCCAGGGCATTGTAATTGATCGGGGCAATTACCCCAGTCCGAGTGCGAGTATGTCAGTACACTCCTTCTGGTTCTGTGTCATACTCATCAGAGCTGACCATAGGTTGCTTTCTCCTACTCCTGCTTGTCATGTTTGCAGTGATTTCAGGGTACTCAGTGTCAGAGAAAGTCCTCCTTCTGTGGGAGCGATTTCTTTTAGCTGATCGGGGAGTTAGAGTCAGCTGTCTGAATCTAGACTGCTGGCTTGCCTGTGGACTACAGTGGCACTCAGAGAGCATTGTGATAAGTTGTTCGCAGCAACACGATGGAGTGATCCGACTAGCACTTCTCTTCCTTGTCAAATAATCCCTTAGATCTGTGGGAAGGGGATCGAAGAGATTAGCCTCAGATTGTCGAGGGCTTTTCAACTTGTGAGAATTCTCCTTGCTTTGTAAAGCTGAGACGCAAGGTTCTGAGACGTGCGGCTCATGAACGCAGCTCTCGCGGCTCTGAAATGCGAGTCTGGCGTCTCTGGTGAGAAGAGACGCGACTCTCGCGTTATCGATTATCGCATCTGGGTAGAGATGCTTGAGAAACGCAGGGCTGTTGGGTCCGCGTATAGAGGCGCGGGTCTCGTGTCTTTGATAAAGAGCATGAACTTTGCGTTGTCGTTTAGGAAGCGGTGCTTTAGAAACGCAAGCTTGGTGAATCTCATGTTTAGGTTGCCAAACACGGACTTCACGTGTCTGATATGGTTCAGAAGAGAAGCCGGTCTGAACTTCGCGTCCTACCTCTGTTGGACAAACAGTTGTTCCAACTTGTAGTTGACGCGCACGTCGCCTCTGTCGCCGCTCGGCATTCCGGTTACGTCGTGTGGGTTGAAGGGAACCCCTGGTAACCCGACGCTGAGGAAGGGGATGAACAGGCTGAACATCAGGAACGTTAACCACGCAGGTCTCATGGGAGACGTTGGCGCGGGTGTTACGCATGATGCGATTAGCCACGACATCCTTCTCACCAGTCGCGTCTGAGAGGATCTCAGAGCGGACTTGAGAGCAAGTCCCCGAAGAGACTTTTCGGTAGACCCGCGCCTTTGGGCTCTTGAAGCCAGAAGAGAGGAACTCTTCATACTTCGCCTGGTCGAATTCTACGACAAGTGATTAGACCGTTTTTCCCATACAGGTGATGTCACCTTGCGCCAACTTGCTCGTCAGTAGAGAAAGTAGTCCCCAGCGGAGTCGCCATCTCTTGTTTGGTGGGAGAAAGTTCCTTGTAAAATTTCCTTAAATCAAATGAAAGATTACAACGGATTAACACTCCGACTATAAGGGAGGGAAGATGTTTAGACTTGAATCTCCCTTTGTTTAGTGCTGGGTTCTTGATGTGGCGGTGGAAAGTGAATCTTGTTTTTCGTTGACTAGGTGAACGTCAGGACCTTTTGCGAATCCTCTCTTTGGATAGCAGATGGAGTAACACAGCTCCTGTTGACCAGGAATCTCAAAGAGATTGTAGGTAAAGATTAACTTGTACGCAGCAAGTTGTTCGAAGAGTTGAATTCTCTCTTTTTTTTTTGGTGGAAGTCTTGGTGCTTCTACAGCTCACAGGCGAAATTCTTCTCCAAGAATTATTTGATCAACCGACCCCTTCTCCATAACAAACGGGGCTATTTATAGAAGTTTCAGGGGTGAACGTGCCCCCTAAAAACGCTCCATAATGGGGGTTAACTTCCTCATTATGTGGGCAGTAATTGACCCAATAACGAGGGCAGTTATAACTGAGACGCGGATTTCGACCCTCGCGTCTTGGTGGCGCAGTGATGCAGAGACGCGGGTTTCGACCCTCGCGTCTTGGTGGCGTAGTGATGCTGAGACGCGGGTTTCGACCCTCGCGTCTTGGTGGCGCAGTGATGCTGAGATTAGCCCTGCGTCTGGAGTTTGGACTGCTTTTTGATGATTCGTCTTTAGTGATTTTTATACAGTCTGCAGTTGTCAAAACCACTGAAAAGTCTCATTCAATGGTTAGAATAAGAAGAAGAAGCCAACCGATATGCTTCCTCTACCACAGTTAGCTCAGAGCAAACAAGGATTGTGTATGGCTGACAACAAGTATAATAATGATATCTACTCGAGAGCAAACTTTCAAAACTCAGCAAGCGGCTCTAGATAATATCCAGCAAATGTTGACACAACTCCTAAACAATCGGAACAATGAAGAAATCACTGGTAGCAATCACGATGAGGAGAAGAACCCTGACACAGAACCCCTTAAGACTAAAAAGTCAAAGGGAAGTTCCACAATTGATGCCGATGTTATCAAAGGCATCCTTAGCTCAGATTGCATCTCTGACTCAGAAGAATGTACTGAGGAAAGTAGGGATGAAGCGTCCTTACCTGCTAGAGTGAGACTCAATTCCCTATCCGCTGAAGTTCAAGCCACCTATGTTACAAATGTATGATGGCAAGAGCTCGTCAAATCAGCACATCTATTACTTACGTTCGCAAACTAGCGACGTGATAGACAACAATGCTGCCATGGCTAGACTATTTATTGTCACCTTTAAGGGAGTAGCCTTTGACTGGTTCAGAAGGCTTCCTAACGGCTCCATCAATTCTTGGGTGGTGATCTGGAAACTCGGTTCCTTTCTTGATTTTACGAGGATGACAATGAGGTGACCATGGATAAGCTCCTCTCGATGGTTCAGAAAGGAGGAGAATCTTTGCGAGAATACATTGTGAGATTTCACAATCTTTCTCTCATGTGCCCCGCAGGCATGCCTTTGCTCATGTTGCTTCAAACATGTCGGCACAATTTCCTCGACCAAGTGAAAATTCATATGAGAGCTGTCAAATCCCATACTTGGAAGGAGCTTGTGGAACAAGCAGAGAGAGCTGAGAAATCAGCTAAAAAGTTTAAGCCCTCAGTGCTTGTAATGCCCTGCCGCGGGTACGGAGATATCACTGCGATGTATATACATAGGTCAAAAATATCCTCACATATATATGCTAAGTATCTGTACAGGTAAAAATCAGAGTATGAAAGTACGTGGTGCATTATGCATGCCAACATATGAGTACAATTACAAAGTTATCACAGGATGTGACACAATATTACACGAATATTACATTACCGATAGGCACAAATGCGAGAATAAAAAGAGATATACAATTATGAATAGTACAAAAGGCGCTTACGAGTTACAAGATAGGGCCTCGGATTGGTCTATTGCTAATCCACGATGCTACCGCTACGCAACTCTGATCAATAGGAAGTCCATCACGGTCAAAACTCCAAGATCTGAACATGCAGATCCAGGGGAGTGAGAAACTCTCCAACAAGTGGCAATATGAGTGCCAAGTGGCATTCATAAATAAACACACGTGTATTAATAAATTCGAGTCAAAGAGTATGTATTGAAACCCGTGTCGTGAGCACAGGCATATAGGAGAAGGAAATGAGATATCAAATGAAGTAAACATGGCAAAACCAGTTATACAAACCTAAATTACCAATCCGTGAGATTAGTACGGTGAAGGAATAATCCAAATAAGGAAACCCTCATATATATATTTTATATCTCACATCACCGTATCCTGGTTTCATATAACCTGAGTTGTCTCCTAAATTAAGAAAACATCATAAAACTTATAGAAAACCAATAAAATTGATAATATCGAATACAAGCAAAATCAGTCGTACAAGCCCGATTATGGCTTCATGAGATTAGTTCATTGAAGGAATAATCCAGTCAAGTAAACCCTCTTATATATACCTCTACCTCATATCATCGTAATCCGAGTGTATACAACCTGAACTGCAAAATAACACAACAAATTGTTATTTGGTGTCTTATTATTACTCATCCGACTCAAATGTCTACGTATGTGTACTAGCATCCCAGCACAGATACATCCACATCAGAGTAAGCTAAGGTTGTTTATTAAAAACTGATGAGAAAAATCAATGAATTATATTTACAATGGGTCCCATGCATACCCAGGACCACGACCCTTGATTTTTCCGGTGGTGAACCAGAAGCCTGCCGTTAGGCATAACATGAGGGGGTGTCTTATTGTATTCCCTGGAAAGGAGGTATAATAGTTACACAATATATTATACCGTTGTAAATGTAACCACAATTGAAGTCCATCAGTTTCCCCCTTACCCGATATAAGTTATCTTTTTTATAGTTAATTATGTAATTATCAGTGTACGAGAATGAGTTGGAGCATGTCAGAATTATCAGGAGTCATGTACTGAAATATCAATGTATGTGAGGATATCAGGTCATCATTCCCTTAAGTTATAATTATAAGTCAAGTGTATCATGTAAGATGTCAGGTATTAAGTTTGTCAGGAATTAGGTGATAACAGACATGTGTCTGCTGTTAAGTGGTGACATGCCAAGTGATCACATGATAACTGTTAATATATTAAGTAAAAGTATGGCAAGCGAATACACTGCTAATATCAATAGTCGAATAACATGATACGGTAAAATGGTACCGATATAATAAATCAGTACGAACACCAAAAAACATTCAGTTTTTAGAAAACAGTATAAGTAAAGTTTCATGCTCTCCATAACCATCAATAAAAGAGTTAATAGAACTATCAAGCAGGCAAGTGAGTAAGCGAGCAAGCGAAGCTAAACAACTAGAGCGAAGCTAATGTAGAACACTAGATGCTATCACACTCGGCATGGTTATCACTCGTAGCATAGCTAAATGCACGCGTCGAAGCATGCGTATGCATTCCATACTGCCGCTCACGGCACAGCTGTGCTCATAGGATAATTACGCTCGAACGGAGTTAGCGGTAAAGTGCTGATGCTAGGTTCGCCTTTCAGGCGTAGCATATAGAAAGTCCAGAGGACTTTAAAAACCTCAGAGAGGTTAACCCAAAGGTTACAGTAAAACCATAGAGTGGTTAAGCCCGAAGGCTGAGCAAGTACCATAGGAGTGTTAGTACCAAATAACACAAATATAATATCATCTATACTATTACAGATAATCATCACACTGATACAAATACATCCCGCCGGTACAATCCACATGTCCATAGAATACAAAAGTACACCCACACCAATACTGATACACAGTCCACATCACAAATACAATAGTTTCAGATTACATTATGAAATGCAAGAACACCCGTCGAAGCGGGGTACCCAAGTGAATTGAGAACACTCACCTAATTATAGAAAATGATGTGAAACCCCCATCTCTAGAATTCCAAATACACAACGTGCGCACATGTTCAAAATATTATAAAATATTATATTTTTATAGAGGAGGAGGAGAGAGAAAGGAAGGAATCAAGAAAGAGAATGCGGGGGTCGCATTATGCAAAGGTCGTAAACGCGAGGGTCTTAAACACGGGGATCACGCCATATGAAAGTGAAATTTAGACGCAGACGAGGGGATTGCGTCCCGCGATGAGGAAGTAATTGGACAAGGGGTCAGCTCCGCGTCCAGCATTCACAGGAACGCGAGAGAGAAATCAGATAAATGAGAGAGAGAATGTAAGAAAGAGAGTGAAAAGAGAAGAGAGAGAAAGAAAGAAAACATGAGGGTAGGAGGGGGAGACAGAGAGACTGAGAAATTAAGAGGGCTAGAGCAGAGAGGGAGATAGAAGAGAGATAAAAGTAAGAGAGTGAGAGTGCGGGAGTGAGATAGAGAGAAGATGAGAGTGAGAGAGCGTGAGGGAGAGGGAAGAGGTGACAGAAAAGAGTGTGAGACAGAGAGAGGGAAGAGAATTAGAGGGAGAAGAAAGAGTGGCAGGGAGAAAGAAAGAAGGGAAAGAAAAGAGAAAGAAGAAAGAAAGAAAGTAAAAAAGTGATGGAAAAGAAGGGGAGAGGCCTGACCGGTCTGATGGCTGGCCAGGGATGGCTCCAGCAGCCAGGGCGGCCAGAGGGAGGTGCGACATGAAGTTGGAGAAGGAAGAGGAGGAGGGAGAGTGGGCGTAAGTTTAGTGTAAATGGTGAAAATGAAGTTATTTGAAGTGGTGTTTCAGAAGGCGAGGAGGTGATGGAATGGTGGAGTTCGTCGGAGGGAAGAGTTTGATGAAGGTGGTGGTAGACGTGGTGGCGCACATGGTAGTGGAGGTGGTGGAGAAGATGATAATGGAGATAGGTTTCTTGGTGAAGATGTAATAACCTAAATAGTATGCATATCCTTTTACGGTTCTCGACGTTTCGATCATACACGTGTCATTTCATCTATGTGTTTTCTTTAGTTTAACCTGAAAATTTTGCACGAGACTCTACGCTGAGACTCTTCCCTAGAAATTTCAAAAATTTTCTTTTTAAATAATTATTTAATTAAATATTTTCTCTCTCCTATTTTCCTATTCTTTCTTCTTTAAATTCATTCTTTTCCAATTCTCTTCATTTTTATTTTTCTATTATTTTCTTATGGGACATTTACACATAACCCCTAACAATTTAATATTTGAATTTCCATTTTTTCTTCTTTTTTTCCTTTTTCTTTTCTTTATTTCTCTAGAACCATCCTTGGCTTCTCCAAGAAGCCAAGGCTTTGGATTCCCCTAAAAGCTTCTCCACTTCTTTCTTATCCTCTCTCTCACCTGCCACACCTTGGCTGATCTCCGCCTTCTCCCCTGCCCTCCACTATTTTCTCTCTCTAAAAAATACCAAAAACCTTTCTAAAAATCCTCTAAAAATTATTCTACACTACTACCACCTCCTACAACCACTGCCCTAGCACTAAAATCTCTCCTCCACCTTCCCTAAACCAGCCTTAACTTTTTCCAACTCTTTCTCTCTCTAAAAGTCCCAAAATTCACTTTCTCTCTCTTAAAATTCACTCTTTCTCTCTTTAAAAATTCCACCACCACCAAAATCGCCACCTACTGCCTCCTCCTTTAGTCTAACTATATCTCCCATATTTTTTTCCAATTTTTCTCTCTTTAAAAAATCCCAAAATTTACTTTCTCTCTCGTCTTTCTACTCTCTCCAGGTTTTCTCTCTCCTCCCTCATCCTCCTTCAGGCCGCCACCTATACTAGGCTTCCTCTCCCTCTCCTCCACCTCACTACACTCACCATATCCCCAAAATCCCTTTCTCTCTCCTCCAAATCCAAAACCCTAGTTCTCTCTAGGTTTCTTTCTCTAGAACCTCTCTCTACCACTCCCCCTCTCTCTCTCTCGGGTTCAGCCAGCCCTAGGGGCCCTCACAGACACTTCCACACCCTCCTCCGTGCACGTGCACGCGTGCATGTGGTATCGGGTATTTTCCCGATATAGGCGAGTACTCTACACTTGATGCATATGCACTCTTACACATTTGTACACGTGCATCATATTTTATATTTTGGAAATTTCTAGAATTTTCCTATAATTTTTAGAAATTTACCATGATTTCTAGGATTTTAATGTATTTTAGAAATTTTCTGTATATTTTTAGGAAATTTCTTGTATTTTAGAATTACTGGTATATTTTTAGGAATTTTCTGTTATTTAAAAATTATTTTTGTATTTTTAGAAATTTTCTGAGTATGTAGGAATTTCCTGTGTATTTTTAGGAATTTGCAGTATTTTTTGGAATTACTTGTATTTTTAGAAATTTTCTGTATTTTTGTATATTTTGGTACTAATATTTTCTGCATGTACCTACGTGGCCTTCTAGCCCTATTAGACTTTCTGCTTCCTCTTATACCTACTTCCCGAAAGGGAGTGCGCTTAAACCTTACAGTCTTTTGATCGAGGGAAAACCGCGTACAAAAAGTGTATATTTTGAACTGGATATTTAAAGTGTGTGCTTTGGCTTTCTCAATACTTCCGTTATAGCATAGAGGCTAAAACGAGTCGAATCCACAAGGACTAGAGGCGATAGAAGCTTACACGGTATGTTCACATGTATTATAACGGTTCTTCAAAGTTTTAAAGAATGAAAAGAAAAGAAACAAAGAATGAAAAAGAGAAGTACGGTGAAACACAAAGAAGTAGAAAACATAGAAAAGAATGATTTTTATAGTTTTATTTTTATATCTAAAATAAAGTGAAAAAGAAAGAAGACTCACGGCTACTAACTACTAATGACTTCACCAATATGCTAACCTCTTAGTGATAGTTGCCTCACGTGTATCATTGGCCATCATTAGTCCTTGGTTCAAGAGTGATTCAAAGCATGACCCATATGTAACTCATCACAACCCAACTCAACAAACAAGTGCAACGTACACTTAAATCATCAAAAGCCGATAAGAGCAAGCATGAAATAAAGTAATGTTAGCTTGTTAGAGAGTTAGGAAGTTAGAGTGTTAGATCCATCATCATGAGCCATCAATGGCTCTTGCAAGAGCAAGGCCAAATCGAGGCTATTAGATTCATGTGGATTATCAAATAAGAAGTTAGACTAGTTAGTGATTAGTAGTTAGTTGCCATGAGAGAAAAATTAGCTTCACATGTAAAAGAGATTAGAGAGAAGAAAACATAGAGAGGTAAAGAGAGCACCTTTCATAGATTGTCACCTTCTATTACAAGCACTCTTGCATTCCAAGCATGTATCACTCTCTCCTCTAATACAAGATCTACAAAATAGAAAATACAATGGAGGAAGAAGAACTAATCTAAACTAAACTACCCTAAACTACAACATGGAATGAAAACTACTCCTAAAACTCTGTATATATTCCTTCTGAAAATCCCAGGGGGGTATTTATAAGCACCAGGGAAGAGGGGGCCAGGGGACAAACCCTGGCCCAAAATGCGGCCGCAGCCGCAGCCATAAAGTGGCCGGGCGCGCGGCGCTTCGAGCCGCGCGCTATCTAGTTTATCTCCTATCAGTTCCTGTGCCCGGTTTCTGATTTGCAGCCCCCTGGTTTTGACAAAATCAACCTTCTAGGTCAATGGCTATCTTAATAGGCCTTTAATCACCAATTAAATGGTGATTTATGGTCTTCTTCTTTATTGCACACCATGGACCTAAAATCAAGCAAGCAAAACTTTATTAGCAGAATTTAATACGAAATAAATGTGAAGCTGTGATAAAAATTATGCAAAATTAGAGACTAATCACACCCCCACACTTATCTTTTGCTCGTCCCGAGCAAAACAAAAAACTAAGGAAATTATTACACCACTTTCGCAGGTGACGCGATTGCACTGAGCATGTGCAACAAGCCGTTAAACCTCTAGGTTTTCCCTAGAGGAGGAGTTTTGTCTCCTGAGGGTTTTCAACGGATTACACCCACAAAATCCATAAAGAAAGAAATCAAATGTTAGTATTTTTGAAAACGCATTTTTGAAAATAGAGAAAAGTTTTGAAGTATTTTTGTGAAAATATAAGTGATCCAAGGTTAGACGTTAACCAGAAATTGTTCTTTCTTAAACTAAGTCAAAATGCAAAAACTTGTTATAAATTAAATGTAAAAATTTAAAATTGAATTGACTTTTTGATCTTTTATAAAACTCTTAGAAAAATATGCACTTTGTGAATAGTGAAGGTCTTTGGGATATCGACTCTAACTTTCATGCCATTTGTTTATATTATTATATATATATATATTTTTTCTTCCCTTAGTTTTCTTAGGCTTTTTTATTTACCCGGGTAGTGAGCCTTTAGCCGTGACTCTCAAACCAGATGGTCTTAGGACACCAGATAAGAAAACATCCCTCGGACTTAAGGACTCAAGTAAACAAGGCCACAAAACTAAAGGAGATTATTTTATTTTTGTCCACCGTTTTAAGTGTGAATAATCATGCTTCCTAAGGCATAATTACCTAACTTCAATAAGTGATTTTTATTATCATCATTTTTTTGTTTCCAATATGTTTCTATGGCATTCCAGTCTTTATTTTAATCCCAAAAATTGTGTAAGTGTGAAGTGCATAAATCTAAGACAAAAAATTCAAGATCAAATTATCTTTTCAATCTTACTTTCTTATCCTAAAATATAAATAAGATCTATTATTTTGACTTGGTTTAAAATTTCATAATTTTAGGTCTTCCTAATTCCTAAGATAATCTTAATTTCTTAAAAATGGATCAAAACTATTTCTCTTAATTCAAAAAGTTTTGTAAAATGAAAAGAAAAGAGTTTTTTTTTAAATTTTTATTTAAAAAGAAGTGTAAAAGAAAGAAAATGTAAAACTAACTATGTTAGTAAACTCTCCCCCACACTTATCTCATGCATTGTTCACAATGCATCGTGAATGTGTATATTCATGTAACAAATGGGAAAGGAAGGAAAAATTACCTCATGGTGGGGGCTCTGGTGGTAGTCTGATTAGGCCAAGCGTTACTGCCCAATCAAGATATCGGAATCCTGAAGGAACCCACCAATGACCTTTCTAATATGACCCAATAAAAGAATGATTGATTGAATGATCTGATTTAAAAATTTATCCCCATCTAATTCCAATTTTCAAAAATAATTACTGAATCATTTTCTTCAACATTCTTGTCCAACAATGAAGTGTGATTTTGAGAGATGATTAATTTGGACTCAAATGGAATAGGAACAAAAACCGATACCGACTCAAAAGTTGACTCAGATCAAGTCGAGAGTCAACAATGAGAGTCAAAATTGGTTCAAAAATAGGGTCCAAACTAAAGAATTAATGTTCACACACTTCCCCATCAATGAAGTGTGATCATAAAAGATTGGTGATTCAATTTCACGGTGTACTGGTACAGGATTCAAATGTTGACTCTGGAATAGAGAAAAAATCTGGTAAACATACCGGAGTCATTAGTGATCAAAAAGTGAAATGGAATCACTAATATGAGGTTCAGGATCACTTTCAAGTTCAAGTTCAATTTCAGGAAAAGGATAACTTGCCAAAATGTCAAAAGGTTGATGTTAGTCAAGTTCAGGTTGGTATGATGAAATTGAAACTGGATTTCCAAAATGACATGATTCTCGGGACCAATCAGCAGAGTTAGGGATATAAGGATTGGTGAAAGATTGACAAGAAAGATTTTCATCGCTCTCATTGATCAATTCGCTCATAAGTGAGTCTAACCTACTGATAGGTCGGGTAACAGAATTTGGAGTCAGAATCATGTCTCCATACTTGTTGTAATTGGTTCTTCTTGAAAAGGTGAGTATGGAAGTGGATTTTGGAAATTGTGGTGAAATTGTGAGTCCATCAGATTTCATGATTGCTGCTCGGACTCATGCGAGAGTTCCATACTCAAGTCCAGTATTGAGGTTTGCTTATTTTGAATAGGTGAGACTGGAAAAGATGAGTAGGACTCTTGAAAATTTGGTTGAGATAAGGAGTCTAACATGTTTTGCATTCTATCACAAAAGACTTCCAAACGCTTTTCTAGCTCAGATTCTTCTTCAATTGGATGCTCTAGAAAAGGAGAATGTGGAGTTTGATGTGGGAAGGATTGTGAATTGAGCAAATTTTGCATTTGTTGTAGGGACTCTTCCATACTCCTTTCCAAATCAGATTTTTCTTCGGGTGGTGGAACAAAAAAAGGAGTATATGAATCAAAATTGGAAAATGAAAATTGTAGACAAGGTGGTTGAAAATTAGACTCAGGGGAGTTGAATCCCCATTGACTCTGTGAAGAGTGTTGGCCCAAAGGCCTATCACCCTAGTTTTGATGATGATCAACTCATGAAGTTATGTTTACTAATGATCTTGTGTTTAATTAATGACAGATTCCTTATCAAGATCTTAGTAGGTGTGGAGCTTCAACAAAGGATAAAATGTCAAGTTGGAAGCTAGCACCGGTTGATTCACGAGCCTATGCATCAAAATCACATCTAGAGATGAGCTCGGTGGATTGCATGTGGACCAAGTCAAGAAGATGAGAAGACTTCAAGGGAAGACTTCAAGAAGATGAAGACTTGTGTCTAGGTATAAGATTTTGTTTTTGTTTTAGTTAAAATGTAAAGGATAGAATAGTTGGTGGATTGCTCAAGTCATATCACACACACACTCTTGATAGAATTGTTTTCATAATAAAAATTTTATTTCATAAAAGATTTTCTTGTTAAGAAAAGATTTTCATTGTGACAAAATTCTATTTGGTTCTTGGTATTTCAAGTTTACATATCTTATATCCAAAACCATGTTTAGTGCTTTATGTCAAAAACTAGATATTTCATCTTGATTGTGTAGTGGATCATATCCATACACACTATGCTTTAAAGTATATATTGTTTTTGTATTTGATGAAAGTTTGGAAAAACATGTTGATATTTCAAAACCAAGTTTAGTGCTTTATGTCAAAAACTAGATATTTCATCTTGATTGTGTAGTGGATCATATCCATACACACTATGCTTTAAAGTATATCTTGTTTTTGTATTTGATGAAAATTTGGAAAAACATGTTGTTTTAGAAAAATAGTTTTTATTATGAGCCAATATTTCCAAGTTACAAAAATAGTCAAATCTTTAATAACATGCCTTGATTTTGTGCAAGCATGTTTCTATATTATAAAACTATTTTTTGTAGAAATTCTAAGTATTTATGGGATTTTTTTTAAGCCAAAAAGACCAATCTTTAATCCCAAATTTTCTGGTTCTTGCAGTTCTGATTTTTCAGAACTGACAGTGGCCGGTCGACCGGGTCGGTCGACCGGACGTGCACAGACGTGCACAGACGTGTGCACTGGAGAACGGTCGACCGTGCCGGTCGACCGCTTCAGAGAGTCTGCTCTCTGGAAATTCCGGTCGACCGCACCGGTCGACCGACAGAGAAGTAATTCTCTGCTCCAGGTGCGCGGTCGACCGGGCCGGTCGACCGGAGGCTCCAACGGTCGGATTCTTGACCGTTGGCGGTCGACCGGACCGGTCGACCGGCAGCTCTGACAGAGCCCAACGGTCAGATTTTTCTGGCCTCTATAAAAGGGGGTTTTGTCATTGTTTGAAGCTAAGATTTTAGGAGAGCTTTTGTCCAGTTATTTCCATTCTTTTAGCAGAGTTTTCTCCACAAATAGAGTGCCAATATTTCCTATCAAAAGGGATTTTATCAAGAGAGTGTTTATTGTGATTTCTTGAGTTTTCCATCAAAGTTCTTTCCTTGATTTCTCACACTACACTTGAGCATCCATAGTTATATCTATCCTATAGGAGAGTGTTGTAGTGAGAGTTTTGTTAGGTGATCAAGTGTTTAGATCACCAAGATCTTTCTTTGTATTTGAGGAAGCGGGCAAGTGTGCTCGCGGTGTTTTGAGTTCGGGTGCGGACTTGTTGTACGAGGTGCGGCCTCGACGAGCCGGTGGGCTTGTGGTGTGTAAGGGACTTTGGGAGTCCGAGGGCTTGTAGTGTTGCGGCACCAAGGAGAGATCCGGTTGGATCGTGCATAGTGGAAATCCTTCGTGTGTCGAAGGCGGGGATGTAGAGCAAGTGTGCTCGAACCTCGAAACAAACCCTTTGTGTTTGCGATTGCTCACTCTTGCTCTCTTACTCTTTTTGTCTCACTTATATCTTGCATTACTTTATAGTCTTTATCTCTTATATGCATGATATACCTTTGTGCTCATAATTGCTATACTTGCTTGGGATTGTTATTAACACTAGTATTCAACCAAGAGAGCCAACGCGGCACCTCAACCCATTCAAGGGAATCTAGAGGAGTTTGTCCAGAGCCTCGCAAGGGGAATTCGGCAACACTCTTGTGTTATACATAAGTGTTCAATTAAAAGAAGTTTAATTTGGTCAACTTAGTTTTAATTCCGCATTATTTGTTCATAAGTGACCATTAGATTAGCCATCACCTATTCACCCCCCTCTAGGTGATCTTACAAAGAGTTGAAATTATTTTGAAAAACTTGATTATAAGATTGGAGATATAGGTCATACTGAGTCGGATAATCCCAATCTGGCATATATGGTTGGTTTATGTTGTACATAGCCAGGTTGGAATTATCCGAGTCAAATGAGGTCGGGGTGAAATATGGATTCATATTATAATTGAAAGAATTATTGTTGTTAAAATCCATTTCATAATATACAAAAAAGAAAAACAAACAAACAAACAAACAAAGAAAATTAAGATACCCATATGTAACTCATTACAATCCAACTCAACAAACAAGTGTAAGCTACACTTAAATCATCAAAACCCGATAAGAGCAAGCATGAAATAAAGTAATGTTAGCTTGTTAGAAAGTTAGGAAGTTAGAGTGTTAGATCTATCATCATGAGCCATCAATGGCTCTTGCAAGAGCAAGACCAAATCGAGGCTATTGATTCATGTGGATTATCAAATAAGAAGTAAAACTAGTTGGTGGTTAGCAGTTAGTTGCCATGACAGAAAAATTAGCTACACATTTAAAAGAAATTAGAGAGAAGAAAATATAGAGAGGTAAAGAGAGTACCTTTCATAGATTGTCACCTTCTATTATAAGCACTCTTGCATTCCAAGCATGTACACTCTCTCCCCTAATACAAGATCTACAAAATAGAAAATACAATGGAGGAAGAAGAACTAACCTAAACTAAACTACCCTAAGCTACAACATGGAATGAAAACTACTCCTAAAACTCTGTATATCTTCCTTCTGAAAACCCCAGGGGGTATTTATAGGCACCAGGAAGAGGGGGGCTAGGGGACAAACTCTGGCCCAAAATGCAGCCGCGGTCGTACGGCCGCGGAAACGCGACCATAGCCGCATTTTTGCGGCCCTAAATTGGCCGTGCCGTGGCGCTTCGAGCGGCGCGCTACGCAGTTTGTCTCCTGTCAGTTCCTGTGCCCGGTTTCTGGTTTACAGCCCCTGCTTTTGATAGAATTAGCCTCCTAGGTCAATGGCTATCTTAATAGGCTTTTAATCACCAATTAAATAGTGATTTATGGTCTTTTTCTTCATTGCACACCATGGACCTAGAATCAAGCAAGTAAAGCGTTATTAGCAGAATTTAATACGAAATAAATGTGAAGATGTGATAAAAATTATGCAAAATTAGAGACTAATCATCTCTCTTTTGGTGCTCAGCGCTGTTGATTGTTATTTATATGCTTGTGTGTACTAACATCATTTTATACAGGTATTCAGTTGGTCTTTTGGCCCTATTAGACCTATGGTCTCTCTAACGCCCACTTCCCGAAAGGGAGTGCGCTTAGACCGTTCACGGTCTCTCGGCTTCGCCTGGTTGGCGTATTTAGCATTCAATGCTTTATCAGTAGACTCGCTTAAGCGGAACTTTGCCAAATTTCTGACTTGCAGTCTAAGCTGAGTCATTCCTGTAGCTCCGCTGAGCACTTTATTTAGTGATTAAACACTGTTCGATGTTTATGCCTCCAGCCCTGCTTGCTCCGCTTGTTTGTGCTCTTGGCCGTAACACTTCCTTATCATATATTTATGGTTGTGAAAAGTTTGAAATATCTGATATGATATATTTCTGAAATACATTAGATGTTTACAACATGTCTGACATCTGATATTCCTGGTACTATATTATAACTGATTACTCATACTGATATTAAATACTAATACACTACTGACTTGACTAAACACTATCATTTACATCTGACTGTATGCCAGACTTGGTATTATCACCTGATGTTGTACCATGATTTCTGAGAACAAATACTCCTAATTTACTCCTAATTTTGTACCGTGAATCTTGAACAGATTAAAATACAAGATTCATAGATATTGTTTTTACGGGGATATTACTGAACTCCTGATTACTGAGGCCGCAGGTGTTCTGGTGGGGTGTACTGGAACCCTATACTGATCCTACTACTGATTCCAGGGCTGTGACCCTTACAGCCTAGCAGCTGGGATTGGAGGCCAGATCTGATCGACTGAGGTTGTCGTCCCGGGTATGCTTGAGGCCCTTTATGAACATGATACCTTGATTTCCCACTATGTTTCAATTACCGACCTCGCACTACTCCTATGTGGATGTATGTGAAGTAGGACGCTAGGGCACATACCTAGACATCAGAGCAGGACAAGTCCTAAAAAAAATAATAACAAACATACTACTGACTTGACTCCGGTACTGATAATAATCCACAAACATGACATGGCAACACTGTTGATATACCAACTCTCAGCAGTACTAGTTGTACATGCTCAGTTGTTAGTGAAGTAGGGTTTATAATATATAGATGAGGGTTTCCTTGTTTGGATTATCCCCTCGACGTACTGATTCTCAAGATCCTGCAATTCAGTACATATAATTAGTTTGGCCTACATATACAAATACAAATACAATTAATAATTCATTCATACTTGGATAATTGTAGCTGCATATTGTTTGTTTATTCATTATATTTCATTCAGCATGCCACTTGGCATTCTTTTATGTACTAGTTGGGTTGCATTCTGACAACCCTCGACCTGTATGTCCAGAATCTAGAACATGGATCGAGGAGGATCCTACCGTCGTAGATCAAGCTTATCTGGAAGAGCAGGCGGCTCTCCAGTAGTTCTCCTATTCAGTGTTGACCTAGTCAGCTCGTGAAATTTTCAGTTGCAGCTCGTGAGCAACCTTCTAAATTTTTTGTTCTGTCTGTATATTCATCTTTTGGACTACCAGGATCATGTAAAAATTTTGTATCCTGATATAAACACTGTGTAATGACTATGTACTTGTATTGTGATGTTGGAATGTATAATATCACCATGTTTCTTTACTCAGAATACCATATTGTGTTGATGCTTAGAGTGTATATGTATGAGTATTATACTTTGCGTATATGCATTGCAGTAGCATTTTCGTACCCGGTGAGGCGGGGCTTACAAAAGAAGAAGAAAGAGTTGGTGGTGATGGTCATTTTGGAGTAGGGAGAGAAGGAGAGAAGTTAGGGGAGGTTGGTTGGAGGAGGGTGGCGCTTGGGTGGCTCGCCGGCGAAGAGGAGGGATGGTGGCCGGTTGGGTTGAAGGAAGAAAGAAGAAGAAGTGAAGAAAAGTGAAAGAGGGAATGTGATATATATAAGAGAGAGAGAGAGAGAGTGTGTGTGTGTGTGTGTGAGAGAGAGATGGTATAAATTAGACCCGCATCTCATTTACGAGACTCGCGTCTCAACAGGGTTGAGACCCACATTGGGCTAAGACCCACATGGGTGAGGGTGACGTTTTGCAGAGGAGAGAGGAGTGGCGGAGTAGATACTTTTTGGGGGGGATTTAAAATGAGAGTCGCATCTCAATGGAACCAGACCCGCGTCTGGTTAAAAATAGCCCAGACGCGGAGGTGAAGTCCGCATTGGGGCTAAACGCTGAGATTCGCGTTTGAAAGAGGAGAGAGAAAAAGTGGTTGAGAGATATTTATTGTGTGGTGGAAGAATTTTGAGAAAAAATTGAAAAAAAGAAGAAGAAGGGAATTATGAGTGGGGGAGAAAAATTGGAAAATAGAAATGAAAAAAGAAAAAATATATGGATAAAACTCCAGAATCTGGAAAAACACCAAAAACACTGAAAAACTCAAAAAAGAAGTAACTCGGATCAATCCTCAAAAATTCTCAAAAATAATAAATATTATACTAAGGTATATGGTGAAATCAGATTATAGAAATTTAATCTCTTTGTTAAATTAAAAATTCTGGAATCAACAAGCGATATGGTCGACTCCAAACCCGGCCGAATTTTGATAAATTCAGAAAAATCTCAAAAATGCGTTTAGATATAAATATGATTATAAGAAGTAATGTAAAAGCAATTTTTAGAAATTTAACTTTATTTGTAATTAAAAATTCGGGAATCGATCGGCGGCATCAATCGATACCGATTTTGAAGATTTTGCAATTCAACTCAGAAAATTCCAAAAAATCATGAAAAATTTAAAATATTATAAAATGATATTTGAAATTAAAATTGATCAAATCTGACTACTGAAAAGATCAAATTGAGTTATACACTAGGATCAAGTCCCTAGTTTAGATTAGGGTTGACTCCGAGTCCACGAATCCGGATCCAATGCAAAACAATCGCATAAATAATCATAAAACAAAAATAAATACTGAAAGTAAATAGAAAAATATATTCAAAAAATATGAATACGTATCTAAATACATATTTCAGGAATGGGGTGTTACATTTCATTCACCTTACAAAAATTTCATCTTTGAAATTTCGATAAGGGAAAATGAACACAAGAAAGATATGGACAAAGATTTTGCCAATTAAGATATGAATAACTAAGAATAATATTCATAACTGACTGATCAATAGACTCGAGACCTAGACGTTTTTTGCACTTCTTGCCATATATATTTCGGATGGCATCATACCACTACTGATCTGATAACTGTTTAACAAGAGAATTCTATCTGACGAAGATATTTAGAATCTGAACAGTCTGATTGGACTGCTCGGTCTGTCTGAGGATGATAAGATAAGCTGGATATAAGAAGAGTCTCTAAACTTCTCTGAAGACTTTAACAGAACTGCGATCTGAATCTCATGTCTCTGTCCGCACAATAATAACAAGACTATCGTGTAGCCGAACTATCCTTCTCATATGATTATCTGTCAGAAGTTCTATAGACTGACCCACTTTGAATAATATGAAATGAGCTGACTTCAGACTGGCCAAACTTTCACTGTCTGAATTCTGTTAGAATCAGTAAAGATTACTTCTTTCAAAAAGATGTGACCCAAGAATACGATAATATCTATTCAGAACTAATACTTACTCTGCTGAGTGTGAAGCTGCTCCCGGCAAAGAGTCTTGTAATAAGATTATAAATGTTTTGTCTGTTCTCTGTTACTCTAGAAGGAGACCATAATATCAAAAATAGAGAAAACTCGATAATTGATCGCAATTAAATAAAGAAAGACTGACAATAATGATGAATTCTGAATGTTAGGCGTTAATTACTCTAAAAAGTGTAACTAAGGACTCATAATAACTGCCGTCTGAATGATAACCTAACTGTAGATTAAATATCTAGAGAATACCCCTGCAAGGTTGGCCAAAAGATTATCAATAAAGATTAGAACCAGGGAGAAAACCACCCGGTTCACCAAGTCCGTGTAACATGTTAAGCGGGAGAAATGTAGGGAACAAGGCCAGGAGCTAAACTCTGACAGAACTAGCCACGAGCAAAGACAGGTCCAGGTAGGGTTATTACGTAACATAGCGTCGGTGCATAACAATAGGGTGCGGTGGAGCTAAAATTCTGCGAGGCTTGCACTTGGCGGAGCTCACGTGGTGAAGTCAGCGCTTAATACAGCTCTAAATGCTAAGCGTCAGATGCAGCAAAGCCCATGCCTGGTTAAACTCACGTGGATAGACTCTTGCTTGGCGAGACTAGCGAGGTTCGTGGTTCATCAAATCCATAAAGACTGCTGGGCGTTGCAACTCCGAAGAACATGATCAAGAATTCACAATAACCGAAATGAGTTCTAAGTGCTGTCTTCTGGATGTCAATCTCAACGACAGATCAATTCTGAAAATACTTGAACTCTGTGAAGTTGATAGAAGAGATTGTAACTGTTACTGGGATAAAATAGAAAATACCATAACTTTGTCTGGCAAAAGTTCTAAATATGAAAATCTATTTCTTACCGACACTCCTCGTGTAGTGATATAGTCTATCTGATAAGTGATGACTACCCCACTTTCTTTACTAGTCCCCATGATAAGTTTATACATATAAGATCAGAATACGAAGCCAAAGCACCGTCCGATATAAGATAATCTGATGCACTGGAATCAAAGAATGCTAGAACAGGGCGAAAGCAAACCACGTCTGTCTTGCTGCTATATTACTACTCTACCCATATCTTAAGTTGGTATAAGGATGGTGAAAACTGAAATAGAGAAAAGATGAAAGGGATTCAGGAATCAA
Organism: Agave tequilana; assembly: GCA_038442645.1. Lineage (NCBI taxonomy): Eukaryota > Viridiplantae > Streptophyta > Magnoliopsida > Asparagales > Asparagaceae > Agave > Agave tequilana. Next base: position 100,594 of record JAVJIF010033255.1, on the reverse strand, counting down.
AGGAAGGGTGATCAAAATAGACAACTTTGTACTTATAGTTGGATTGTATAACTAAGACTAATGCATTCCAGTTGCAAATTTCTTTACCATTAATTTGCCGACTGGTTCTACTGTGAATGTGAGAGCCTAGGCTATGATACCATCTTGTGATGCACCGATCTTGTGGGTATGGATACGTTACTGTGACGTATATACGTAGGCCGAAAATATCCTCACATATATATGCTAAGCATCAGTATAGGCAAAAATCAGAGTACGAAAGTACGTGGTGCATTATACATTCCAACATATGACTACAATTACAAAGTTATCATAGTACAATTACAAAGTTATCATAGAATGTGACACAATATTACAAGAATATTACATCACTGATAGGCAAAAATGCGAGAATACAAAATATATACAATTATGAACAATAGAAAAGGTGCTCACAAGTTATAAAAGGAAAAGTCGAGAGATGAGTAAAGGGGCCTGAAAGGTTAGGCCTCAGACTGGTCTATTGCTGATCCACGATGCAACCACTGCGCAACTCTGATCAACAGGAAGTCCATCACGGTCTAAGCTCTAAGATCTGGACATGCAGATCCAGGGGAGTCAAAAACTCCCCAACTAGTGGCAAGATGAGTGCCAAGTGGCATGCATAGATAAACACACGTGTATCAATAAATTCGAATCAAAGAGCATGTATTGAAAACCGTGTCATGAGCACAGGCATACAGAAGCAGAAAATGAGATGTCAAGTGAAGTAAACATGGCAAAATCAGTTATACAAGCCCAAATTACTGATCCGTGAGAATAGTATATCGAAGGAATAATTCAAATAAGGAAACCCTCATATATATACTTTATATCTCATATCATCGTATCCTAGTTTCATATAACCCTAGTTGTCTCTTAATGTAAGAAAACATCATAAATCGATAGAAAACCAATAATATTGAATACGAGCAAAATCAGTCGTATAAGCCCGGTTTACGGCCTCATGAGATTAGTACATCAAAAGAATAATCCAAATAAGAAAACCCTCTTATAAATACCTTTACCCCATATCACCGTAATCCGAGTGTATATAACCTGAACTGTAAAACAACATAACGAATTATTAATTGGTATCTTATTATTATTACTCATCCTACTCATATGTCTAGGTATGTGTACTAGCGTCCTAGCACACATATATCCACATCAGAGTAAGCCAAGGTTGTTTATTAGAAATTGATGAGAAAATCAATGAATTATGTTTACAATGGGTCCCGTGCATACCCGAGACCATAGCCCTTGATTGTTCTGGTGGTGAACAAGAAGCCTGCCGTTCTGCATAACATAAGGGAGAGGGTCTTATTATATGCCCTTGGAAGGAGGTATAATAGTTGCACAACATCCTATACTATTGTAAACGTAACCACAATTGAAGTCCAATAGTTTTCCATTGCCCAGTTTAAGTCATCCTTTTTATAATTTATTATGTAATTATCAGTGTACGGGAATAAGCAGGAGCATGTCAGGATTATCAGGAGTACATGTTGTACTAAAATATCAGTGTATGTCTGGATGTCAGGTCATCATTCCCGTAAGTGATAATTATAAGTCAAGTGTATCATGCAAGATGTCAGGTGTTAAGTATGTCAAGAATCAGTTGATAACAGATAGGTGTCCGGTGTTAAGTGGTGACAAGCCAAGTGATCACATGAAAGTGTTAATATATCAAGAAAAAGCACGACAAGTGAATACACGGTGGATATCAATAGATAAATAACACGATACGGGAAAATGGTACCGATACATGAAATTGGTACGAACACCAGAAAACATTTAGTCTTTGGAAAATAGTATAAGTAAAGATTTTAAACTCTCGACAACCATCAATAAACGAGTTAATAGAACTATCAAGTAGTCAAGCAAGTAACAGAGCAAGCGAACATCCAAGCGAAGCTAAATAAGCTGGAGCGAAGCTAATGTACATACTAGATGCTATCACGCTCGACGTTATTACCGCTCCCAGCACAGCTAAACACACGTGTCGAAGCATGTGTATTAACGCCATACTACCACTCACTGCACAATTGTGCTCACGTAATAATACGCTCGAATGGAGTCAGCGGTAAAGTATTGATGCTAGGTCCGCCTACTAGGCGTATCATATAGAAAGTTCAGAGGACTTTAAAAATCTTAGAGAGGTTAAACCCGGAGGTTATAGTAAAATCATAGAGTAGTTAAGCCCGAAGACTGAGCAAGAACCTGCAAGAGTGTTAGTACCAAACAATAATAATATAATATCATCTACACTATTATAGACAATCATCACACTGATACAAATACATCCTACCAGAAAAATCCACATGTCCACAAAATACAAAATTCACCCACACCAATACTGATACACAGTCCACATCACAAATACAATAGTTTCAAAATACATTATGAAATACAAGAACACTCGTCGAAGCAGGGTACCCGAATAAAGCGGGAACACTCGCCTAATTACAAAAAATGCCGTGAAACCTCCGATCTTCGAAATTCCAAATATACAATGTGCGCACACGTTCAAAATATTATAAAATATTATATTTTTATAAAATAGGAGAGAGAGAGGAAGGAATCAAGAGAGAGAGAGAACGCGGGGGTCGCATTACGCGAAGGTCATAAATGCAAGGGTCGTGAACGTGGGGATCATGTCGTGTGGAAGTGGAATTCAGACACAGACGCGGGGGTTGCGTCCCACGGCGAGGAAGTAATTAGACGCGAAGGTCAGCTTCGCGTCCAGCATTCACAAAGAATGCGCACGAGAGAGAAATCAGAGAGAAATAGAGAATGTGAGATATTTGTATATACATACATACAGACACACACACACACACACACACACACATATATATAGAGAGAGTGAAAAGAGAAGAGAAAAAGAGAGTGAAAAGGGAAGAGAAAGAGAGAGAGAAAACACGAGAGTGGAAGGGAAAGACCGAGAGACTGAGAAAGCAAGAGGCTAGAGTGGATAGAGATGAAATAGAGAGGAAGATAGAAGAGAGATAGAGAGTGAGAGAGTGAGAGTATGGGAGTAAGATAAAGAGAAGGTGAGAGTGAGAGAGCGTGAGGTAGATGGGAAGAGGGAGAGAGAAGAGAGTGTGAGACAGAGAGAAGAAGGGTATTGGAGGGAGAAGTGTCACGCCCTACTTCCCAAAATACGTGAAAATAGAGTCGCGACGAGAGTCAGCGATGTATATACGCGAGGAGAATGCCCCACGTATACACGCTAAGCCTAAAGTAACCCAGAACAAGTTATAAATCTATACTACAATGAATCAACGATCACTGTAATATTACATATAAGCATTCACGCATGATATCATATGAACAAAAATTGGAATAGTAACCGATGGTAAGGTATGGATGATCAGGAAAACTATGGAATCAAAAGAAAAATAATAATGCCAGAGTGGATATAAGAAAACTCCAGCTCCTCACAATATCACCGGTCTCAATCGAAATACTTGATCATTAACATGAAACTTCTAGTATCTGGACGTACGAATCCAGGGTCGTCAGAAGCGACCTAATGAGTTTGTGTGTAAAAGGAAGTGCTCATGCATAATAACAATATAAGCAATAACAACATAATGAACTGAAATAAAGGATAATAAAATAATCAATAACAAGACCAAAGTATGAATGATATACAGCTGATATCATGATAAAAGGAAACAACTAATGTTAAGATGTGTAACCGAGCATATTTCACTAGTCTGGTATATAAATCCGGTCATGTGTATAATCATCTGTCTATCATAGTTGATATATATATATATATACAGTCAAGTGATTATGGTCAGTCACAATGCACTATAAACAGTTTATTATTATTAATTATGTCAGCGAACACTAACTGCCACCTATAATAGACGCATCCCATACTACGCCTATCACACGTGTCAATCAAAGTCCTAAATTATTGAAACTGATTGGTTGGAGATGTTGTCCATGCTTTAGGTAGGTTCCGTACATACCCGGAACCACGGCTCAATCTCTTGGCGCTGAACCAGGTCCTACCGCTAAGTAGTCAATAACAATAACAATGTATTAATAATAATAATATGAATAATACGGGATGTCAGTCATTCCCCAGAATCCTTTAGTGGAACTGTCTCTCGGCTGCGCAGCTTGTATTCTAGGTCCACTCAAAATACAGACGTCTCCTCCATCAATTTTCCCAATCCTGGTGTAAGTTGTCTATTATATTATTATTTAGAACAATCAATATCCATGTTATTTTGATTACTGGGACGATACGATGATAGTAACAATATCAATGGTGTAACAATAACAATATGGACAATATTACCGTATAAACGGTAGAACAATAGAACAATGCATATGTTACAGTCTGACAATATTTTCTTAGTAATTTTGAATAACATGAATACAATAGTTATCAGGTAGATGTCATGTATAGTCAGTCAAGTTTTTAAAGGGTATCACGATGTCCAGGATCCAGGATCAAGAATAATATACAAGATTTATTTAAAGGAGATAAATACATCCGCAAGGCAAATTCATTTTGTATATATACATATGTGGACGTGAACAATAGTTAACGGGTGTAAATTATCATAAACAATTATTTAGATATAAATTAAAGAACAGAGTAGTAACACGCTCACATGAAATCATAACAATACCATATGTATTAAGGAAAACAAACAAGATGATCACTCATGACCAATTTAATAATAGAGGAAAGCTCGAAACAAACACTCACAATATCATTTATAAATTTTAGTAACATAATTATAAAATAAAATCATTTATCATAAAATCCTTGTTTAACTGAAGGAGGAAAAGAACACTCATCAGGGCTTATCGCGCGTCCAATAACCAATTCGAAGAAATTTACATTAAATACTTTCGAATTTTACGTAAGGTATTAAATTTTACATATATCAAATTTTACATAAGATACCCTATTGGATGTTATTCAATATTTTAAATTAAATATGAATAGTTCAGATCTTAAAACAAAGTTGTATGATGATGTATTGAGTTTGTAAGATTAATTAGATTTATTTATTGATTTTTATGGAGTTTAAATGGTTAAAAACATGAATTTTTTTAACAGGTCTGAATATTGGAATAGCTGGTTTAAACTTAGAAAGCAGTGGTTCAGTCCCATATGAGTTGCAATAATCCCAAAATTTTTTAGTTGATTCTAGGGGTTATCTAGATATTTATCCCTATTTTAATTATTTTTTTTCAAATTTTTATCTAGTCAATAAAATTATTTTTCAATAGGTTGAAAGGTCTATTTTGTATTTGGGTTGGGTTATAATAGATTAGAACTCATAATAATTGGGATGGACTGAAACTGGGCTTCTGAAGTTGGGTTTCAGAATGCTTTGTATTATTTTCTTTTCATTTCTGTTTTCTGGCCTGGCCCATTCTTTTTCTTTTCCTTTTTTTTTTACGGCTTGGCCTGGCCTGGGCCAGTGGCAGCCCAGGCCACTAGCCTGGCCCAAAATCCAGGCTCAAGGTTTCGCACCGGGGCTGACAGCCCAACTTTTCTATTTCTTTCTTTTTTTCTTTTTTTTTAATGCTTTGCCTGGCCCAGTGGCGGCGCAGGCCACTGGGCCTGGCTACACCAGGTTGCAGGTCTGCACTCGGGCCGTTGACCCATCTCTCTTTTTTTTCTTCTTTTTTTTCCCTCTTCTTTCTGGTTTAGTCTGGGCTCCCCTTTTCTTTTTCTTTTTCTTTTTTTCTGTTTGGCCCAGTGGCGGCCTAGGCCACTGGGCCTAGCCTAATTGGGGGTGGGGGGGAGCAGCTGCTCTCGGCTTGGCCGAGAGCAGTCTGCATCTTTTTTTTAATTTTTTTCCCTTAATCTTTATATATATATATATATATATATATATATATATATATATATATATATATATATATATAACTTCAAAAATCTTCTAAAATTTCCCATTAAAAAATTTATTGGTACATTATCCTATATATTTAATTTAGATCGTTAGGGCGAGTATCAAATTATAGAGAAGGGAAAAATTTTAAATATATAACTTCTAATTCAAAACAAATTTCTCTTATTTTTAATATTCCAGAATTTTTGTTTTCTAAAATTTTTCTATAAGTTAATTAGGGTTATAATAATATATTACTTTTATATCTTTTATTTAAACAAAGGTGATGTTTTTAATGAAGAAAAGATTCATGGAAAAGAATTCTAATCATGATAATTTCAATTTAATTGAATTTTTAATTCATACAATTTTATTTTAATATATTTTTTTGGGATAAGATCTAAAATTTAGGAAAAGAAGCAATTAAAATGATATATCATACATTTTAGTTCATACAAATTTATCTAGATCTTAGGGGAGATTTAAGTTTCATAAGAGAATTTTAAACATGATAAATTATTAAATTCTAATTCAACAATTTAATCTTAGATAAGAATTCTTGATGGAAAAAATTTATGGAAAGATAATCTAATTATGACACTTTAAAACAAATTTTTAATTCATAAAAATTTAATTTTTACTTACTTGAATCGATCCCCTTCGCCGGCTCCTCAATCTCCAAGCCTCGACACGTTCCTCCGTCACAATCAATTCCAAGGAGAGGTGAAGGGAAGAAGAATGTTCGGTTTGGATTTCATTCTGACTGTCGTTCTATTTTTTTTTTTTTAAAGAAGCAGGAGAAGAGAGTTACGATAATATAATAGGATAAAACTTTTAGTTAGGATTTTTAGCCATCAGTTTGTTAAGATAAGAATCCAAGTTGTTAAGATGAAGATCCTAATGATCTTTTGAGATTTTTCAGTTGGAAATTTGGAATTTAAATTTGGCTTTAGGTTTGTTTACATAATTTAGATCTCCTACCTAACCACAAGTCAATGTGGCATTTTGGTTTAGGTATTAGGATTTGGTAAAAAGGATACGAGTTTGAAACTTGGAATAAACAATTTAAGCATACAATATATACACATATATATATTTATTATTATATATTTTTCTTTATTTATTCATTTTATTTACTTTATTTTTGGGTATGAGTTAAATGGGTTATGGTTTATTAGATAATTGGATTATGGGTTGAAAAAGAAAATCAATTAATAGTAATGCTAATAATAATGTATAAAATATAATACATATATATACTGGTATAAATGTAAATAAAAAACAAATACACTTTAATATGTATGTACATGTATTTATATACATGTATAAAATAAATTAATCAATAATAATAAGTAATCTAAATGAAATTAATAAAAGTAGAAATATAGTTTTATTGGTTAGGGTTACATTCTACCCATCTTATAAAAAATTTTGTCCTCAAAATTTTAATAAAGTATGGAATGATAAAAGAATCAAAGTCCAGGGAGCGAACAAACAAGCTTTCACGTCGCCTCGCTAGGACAACACGATTCCGCTGCGCGCTCTGATCTCTGCCGTCGATCAGGTCCAAAAGCCAGTCCCAATAGTCAATATCAGGGAAAAAGAACCGAGATGAAAGATAGGAATCAATAGAAAAATATAGATCGAACCGGAAGGAATGTTAACATAGGAGGCATCAACAAATTCAAGAGATGGATTTAGAAAGGAAGGATGATTGATTCTCAAGTAGATTCATATCATTGTGTGAAAACTATATGTTTATGCAGTATAAATATAACTCGTCTCAGGTCACAGATATGAACTTGGTCCGTTTTATTTGCGAACCTGGCTCTGATACCAAGAAAACCCTATTGCGCCCCGCTTCTCAAAATACATGAAAATGGAGTCGCGCGAGAGTTGGCGGCATATATATGCAAGGAGAATGCTCCATGAATACGCGCTAAGCCTAAAGTAACCCAGAACAAGCTAGAAATCTATACTATAATGAATCAATGATCACTGCAATATTACATCTAAGCATTCACGCATGATATCATATGAACAAGAAATAGAATAATAACTGATGGTAAGATATGGAAGATCAGGAAATCTATAGAGTCAAAAGGAATGAGAAGAAAAATAATAATAACAGAGTGGATATAAGAAAACTCCAGCTCCTCGCAACATGTTCGGTCTAAATCAAAATACCTGATAAATAACATGAAACATCCAGTATCTGGACATATGAATCCAGGGTCATCTGAAGCGACCTAATGAGTGTGTGTGTAAAAGGAAGTGCTCGTGCATAATAACAATATAAGCAATAACAACATAATGAACTGAAATAAAGGATAAAAAAATAATCAATAACATGACTAAAGTTTGAACGATATACAGCTGATATCATGATAAAAGGAAAGAACTAATGTCAAGATATGTAACCTAGCATATATCCCAGAGTATACAAATCCGGTCATGTGTACAATCATATGTCTATCATAGTTGATATATATATATATACAGTCAAGTGATTACGGTCAGTCACAATGCACTATAAACAGTTTATTATTATTAATTATGTTAGCGAACACCAACTGTCACCTGTAATAGACGCGTCCTATACTACGCCTATCACACGTGTCAATCGAAGTCCTAAATTAGTGAAACTGATTGGTTGGAGACATTGTCCATGCTTTAGGTGGGTTCCGTACATATCCGGAACCACGACCCAATCACCTGGCGTTGAAGCATGTCCTATCGTTAGGTAATCAATAATAATAACAATGTGTCAATAACAATGACAATATGAACAATACAGGATGTCAGTCATCCCTCGGAACCCTGCAGCGGAACCGTCTCTCGCCTGCGCAACCTGCATTCTAGGTCCACACAAAATATAGACGCTGTCTCCTCCATAAATTTTCCTAATTCCAGTGTAAGTTGTCTATTATATTGTTATTTAGAACAATCAATATCCACGTTATTTTGATTACTGGGATGATACAATGACAGTAATAATATCAATGGTGTAACAATAACAATGTGGATAATATTACCGTATAAACGTTAGAACAATGGAACAATGCATATGTTACAGTCTGATAATATTTTCCTAGTAACTTTCAATAACATGAATACAATAGTTATCAGGTAGATGTCATGTATAGTCGGTCAAGTTTTCAAGGGGTATCATGATATCCAGGATTAAGAATAATATACAAGATTTATTTAAAGGAGATAAATACATCCGCAAGGCAAATTCATTTTGTATATATACATATGTGGACGTGAACAATAGTTAACGGGTGTAAATCATCATGAATAATTATTTAGATATAAAAATAGAATCTATTAAAGAACAGAGTAGTTACACGCTCATATGAAATCATAACAATACCATATGCATTAAAGAAAACAAACAAGATGATCACTCATGACCAAATTAATAATAGAGGAAAGCTCAAAACAAACACTCAAAATATCATTTGTAAATTTTAGTAGCATAATTAAAAATAAAATTATTTATCATAAAATCCTTATTTAACTGAAGGAGGAAAAGAACACTCACCTGGGCTTATCGCGCGTCCAATAACTAATTCAAAGAAATCTACATTAAATACATTCAAATTTTACGTAAGGTATTAAATTTTACATATATCAAATTTTACATAAGATACCCTATTGGGTGTTATTCAGTATTTTAAATTAAATATGGATAGTCCAGATCTTAAAACAAAGTTGTATGATGGTGTATTGAGTTTATAGGATTAATCAGATTTATTTACTGATTTTTGTGGGGTTTAAATGGTTAAAAACATGAATTTTCTTAACAGGTCTGGATGTTGGAATAGATTTGCGTTTTTTTTCCTCAAAATTCTTTTTTTTTGTTTGGCCCAGTGGCGGCCTACCACTGGGCCTGGCCTAATTTGGGGGGGGGGGGGGAGCAGCTGCTCTCGGCTTAGCTGAGAGTAGTCTGCATCCTTTTTTTAAAATTTTTTTCCCTTAATCTTTATATATATATATATATATATATATATATATATATATATATATATATATATATAACTTCAAAAATCTTCTAAAGTTTCCCATTAAAAAATGTATTGGTACATTATCCTATATATTTATTTAGATCGTTAGGGTGAGTATCAAATTATATAGAAGGGAAAATTTTTAAATATATAACTTCTAATCCAAAACAAATTTCTTTTATTTTTAATATTCCAAAAATTTTCTTTTCTAAATTTTTTCTATAATTTAATTAGGATAATAATAATATATTACTTTTATATGTTTTATTTAAACAAAGGTGATGTTTTTATTGAAGAAAAGATTCATGGAAAAGAATTCTAAGCGTGATAATTTCAATTTAATTGAATTTTTAATTCATACAATTTTATTTATTTATATTTTTTTTGGGATAAGATCTAAAATTCATGAAAAGAAGCAATTAAAATGATATATCATTAATTTTAGTTCATACAAATTCATCTAGATCTTAGGGGAGATTTAAGTTTCATAAGAGAATTTTAATCTTAGATAAGAATTCTTGATGGAAAAATTTATGGAAAGATAATTTAATTATGACACTTTAAAACAAAAATTTAGTTCATAAAAATTTAATTTTTACTTATTTGAATTGATGCCCTTCGCTTGCTCCTCAATCTCCAAGCCTCGGGCACGTTCCTCCGTCACGATCAATTTCAAGGAAAGGTGAAGGGAAGAAGAAGAATGTTGGGTTTGGATTTCTTTCTGACTGTCGTTCTTTTTTTTTTTTTTGGTAAAGAAGCAGGAGAAGACAGTTATGATAATATAATAGGATAAAATCTTTTAGGTTAGGATTTTTAGCCATCAGTTTGTTAAGATAAGAATCCAAGTTGTTAAGATAAAGATCCCTAATGATCTCTTGAGATCTTTCTGTTGGAAATTTGAAATTTAAATTTGACTTCAGATTTGTTTAAATAATTTAGATCTCCTACCTAAACACATGCCTATGTGGCATTCTGGTTTAGGAATTAGGGTTTGGTAAAAAGGATATGAGTTCAAAACTTGGAATAAACAATTTAAGAACACAATATATATATTATTATTATTATATTTTTTCCTTTATTTATTTATTTTATTTACTTTATTTTTGGGTATGAGTTAAATAGGTTATGGTTTATTAGATAATTGTATTATGGGTTAGAAAAGAAGATCAATTAATAGTAATGTTAATAATAATGTATAAAATATAATACATACATATACTAGTATAAATGTAAATCAAAAACATATACACTTTAATATGTATGTACATGTATTTATATACATGTATAAAATTAATTAATCAATAATAATAAGTAATCTAAATGAAATTAATAAAAGTAGAAATACAATATTATTAGTTAGGGGATATTACAAGAAGAGAGAGTGGCAGGGGAGAAAGAAAGAAGGGAAAGAAAAAAGGAAAGAAGAAAGAAAGAAAGTAAAAAAAAAGAGAGAAGGAAGGAGAAGGGGAGAGGCCTGGCCAGTCTGGGGGCCTGCCAGGGGTAGCGCCGGCGGCTAGGGGCGGCCAGAGAGAGGTGCAGTGTGGAGTTGGAGGAGGAAGATAAGGAGGGAAAGTGGGTGCAAGTGTAGTGTAAATGGTGAAAACGGAGTTATTTGAAGTGGTGTTTTGAAAGGCAAGGAGGTAAGGGAATGGTGGATTTTATCGGAGGGAAGAGTTTGGTGAAGATAGTGGTGGACGTGGTGGTGCACATGGTGGTGAAGGTGGTGGAGATAGGTTTCTTGGTGAAGAAGGGTGGTGATAGTCTTTTTTGAGTAGTAAGAGAAGGAGAAAAATTGGGGGAGGTTGGTTGGGGAATGGTGGCGCTTGGATGGCTCGCGGCGAGGAGGAGGGATGGTGGCCGGTTGGGTTGAAGGAAGAAAGAATAAAAAGAAGAAGAAGTGAAGAAAGGTGAAAGAGGGAATGGGATATATTTAAGTATATGTGTCTGTGTCTCTGTGTGTGTGTGTGTAAGAGAGGGTACAAATGAGACCCGCATCTTATATACGAGACCTGCGTCTCAACAGGGTTGAGACCTGCGTCTTAACATTGGGCTGAGACCACGCAGGTGAAGGTAACGTTTTGCAGAGGAGAGAGGAGTGGGGGAGTATATATTTTTTAGGGGGATTTAAAATGAGATTTGCATCTCAATGGAACCAAACCCGCATCTGGTTAAAAAATAGCCCAGACGTAGAGGTGAAGTCCGCGTTGGGCCTAAACGCAGAGATCCGCGTTTGAAAGAGGAGAGAGAAAAAGTGGTTGGGAGATATTTATTGTGTGACGGAGAAATTTTTGAGAAAGAAAAGGAAAGGAAAAGAAGAAGGAAATTATGAGTGAAGGATAAAAATTGATAAATAGAAAATATAAAAGAAAAAATCTGGATAAAACTCCAGAATCTCGAAAAACACTAAAACCACCGGAAAAGCCCGAAAAATGAAGTAACTTGGAATGATCCCTAAAAATATTCAAAAATAATAAATATTATTCTAAGGTACATGATGAAATTAGATTTCAGAATTTCAATCACTTTTTCAAATTAAAAATCTTGAAATCAATCAGCAATACTGGTCGACACCAAACCTGGCCGAATTTTGATAAATGCAGAAAAATCTACAAAAATGTGTTTAGATAGAAAATCTGATTATAAAAAGTAATATAAAAGTAATTTTTATAAATTCAACTCCATTTGTAAAGTAAAATTCTAGGAATCAATCGGCGGCACTAGTTGATACTGATTTTGAAGATTTTGCAATTTACTTTAAAAAAATTTCAGAAAATTTAAAATATTAGAAAATACTGTTTGAAACTGAAATCAGTCAAATCTGACTTCTGAAAGACCAAATTGAGTAATACGCTAGGATTGGATCCCGGGTTTAGACTAGGGTTGACTCCGAGACCATGAATCCAGATCAAATGCAAAACGATCGCATAAATAATCATAAAATGAAAACAAATACTAGAAGTAAATCATAAAATACAATCAAAAAAAATCTGAATATGTATCTAAGTATGTATTCTGAGAAGGAGGTGTTATAGTACCCAAGAACAAATGGGGTCAGCACTAAGGGGCATGATGCAACCCAATCTTTCCAATCCAAAGGGAAAGAAACAATGGCAGTCGAGTTGTCTGGGAAAGCTCCACTAAAGCAGAAAAGGAGCGGTTCCAGCAATAATTAAGAATTTAAGTTTTCGCCGAGAAGATATTCCTTCAAAGAAGAACAAATGACAACCATCTACCATCTACTTAACAAGGGTAACAAGCTCAATTTACCTGAAGTCTGGCGACCCAAAGAAATGGGATGTATAAACGACCCCAACTATTGCCTCTTTCACAAAATGGTACATCATCCCACCAGAAATATTTTATCCTCAAGAACAAAATCCAAGCATTAGTAGATGCTGGAGTTCTGACTCTCAAGTCAGAGCAAAAGAACGTCACAACCAATATAGTAATTTTGGGACCTTCTCAAAGATGACGGTCCCAGATGGACTGATCCCAGTCCCTAAAGCCAGACTGGACGTTGTCAACCTAATGGCGAAAAAACAGAAAGCCAAGGGCCTCGTACCAATAACGATAAGATCTAGAGAGATCATGTGGGGTCCATCCAGATATCGTTGAAGATGAGCAATGAGAATCCAACAAACCTAAGCTCAAAGGCAAGTCATGTAAGGCTGTCTCCCTCGCAACAAATGATGACATTGTGACTATAACTTTCTCAGTGACTCAGAAGAAGAGAAGCTTGCCTTAATGGTGCAGCCCACTACTTTTCAGGCAATAGGCACCCGTCTGAAAGACCGTACTTGCGACAGTACGACCAGACCCCCGACGAGACACAACAGCTAACGACATTGGGAACAACTGCATCGGTCTAGGCTTCGGGACAATCTCTGCCACTGGACAAAGGAAAGCAAAAGGAGGTCTGATTCGACAAATCATTGAAGAAGGATCCTTCAAAGGGGCTCAACGCTCCTTTTTGCATTGACATATTAGCATAGCTTACCAAAACCCAGCTCGTATCACTTTGTACGAGCTACTTCGCCTCTTATAAAAGACAAGAGAGGTGCTTAGGGATGCACTAGTTAACTCATAGTCCTTTCTGATACAAGTACCGATAATCCCTACTAATGACAATGAGACTTCGTGTTCCCAATACCATTTGGTGCAGTGACAGGTACCGTCTCTTGAGGACATGCTCCTCAAAGATAATAAGCATTATCGATCTCTGTACTATGCTGGGTACATTGGCTCTACATGCATCGAAAGGATCCAAGTTGATTCAGAGTCTGCTCTCAGTATCATCCCGAAGAGGCTTCTCTACTTTCTTGACATCTCGCTAAGCATGTTGTAGACCACAACTATAACCATCTATGGCTTCAATGCTGGGAGTAGTCACCCTTTGGGCAAGATTTGTCTCTGATACCAAATTGAAGACTTAAAATCAGAAGTGACGTGTTACATCATCGATGTTGACATGTCTTACAATCTTTTGCTCGAACGACCATGGATCCGCGCCAACTAGATTGTCCCCTCTGTGCTATACCAGTGTTTCAAATATGTGGCAGATGATGCTATGGTTTGAACAATGTTCGATGAATGTAACCATTCAAAGGAGTGGAGAATTACTTTACTGATTATCTGCTCTACCAGGATACTGACGAGCCAGTAAAGAAACTGTTTCCCAATGACATCAACAGTGACAATGAGGCAGATTCAGAATCAGAGAAGATTAGCCAGCTACCTTTAGTATGAAACCAAATGTAGTGTATCTAAATGATTCTGATTATAATAATCTTGCCGAAAATGAGGGCGGGTGGGTCCTTAATGAAAATGCTACTTTTGATTACTTTTTGTGTCTTGAGAATGTATTTAAATATATCGATATTAGTTCCTTGCACATGCCCTTATCCATCTCAGAAATGGCATGCATGTATATAGAGGTCAATGAAGTGTCTGTCTTTATTGTCCCTCCTGCTAAAAGGGACCAATCACCGATTATATTCGGCAAAGGACAAGTTTAGGCCACAACATCCAGAGAATCAGACGACGTCTTAGAACTCCCATAATTCTTTCATTACGCGTGGTCAGCACATTGTATGATGAAAAGAATGGGGTATAGTTTAAATCGTGGCAATGGTTTGAATTTCAGTAAAGGACAGCGCATCCCTTTGCAACCTTTCATATTGGAAGGAAAACTGGCCACTATTATGGCCGCATACGTAGGGGGTTGGGATATGTCACTCCACCTCCCCAGTCAGAATCAGAGTCTAACGAGTACCTACCATCACAATCATCATACTCGTCTGCTTGGGACTCTCATATTAGCATGGGGATAGTATTCAAAAAGTTTTTTGCAACATGACATCTATCAATCAGGCGGAGCAAGGCTAATACATTGAGCCATTCGACACTGATCGTGGGCTAAATAACTTGATCTTCAATAGGAGAAGCATTTCGAGCAGCGCAAACCTCCGACCAAAGATAAGGTGATCCAAGTCGATGTGGGTGATCAAGCACATTCAAAGCTCATTTCTATAAGCGAAAGGCTGTCGCAACAGAAAAGCAATATCTCATATCCCTCATATGGGAGTATGTTGACATCTTTGCTTGGAGATATGAAGACATGGCTAGCCTCGATCCTCAGGTGGTTATGCATCGTCTTAATATCAAACGGGATGGCAAGCTGGTTAAGCAAAAACAACGACAGTTTTGACCCGACATCATGGAAGCAATCAAAACCAAAGTTCATAAACTCATCGAATGCAGCTTCATTCGAGAGGAACAACACCCAGACTGGGTTGCTAATATTGTCCCCATGCTTAAGAAAAATGGGAAGATAAGAGTTTGCATTAACTTTCGTGATCTCAACGCAGCCTGTCCTAAGGATGAATTTCTGTTGCCCATCACTAATGTCATGATTGACAATACATGTGGCTTCAAAAGAATATCATTAATGGATGGCTTTTCAGGGTACAATTAAATTAAGAACCACCCAGATGATGAGAAGCATACATCATTCAGAATGCCATTGGGGGTATACTGTTACACAGTAATGCAGTTCGAATTGAAGAATGCGGGTGCAACTTACCAATGTGCCATGACCATAATTTTCTGTGATCATCAATTGGGAACAGTGGAATTCTATATTGATGATATTGCAATAAAAAGTCACAGCAAAGCAACCATCTCGATGACCTGAGAACCGTGCTCGACATCATGCGAGCTCACCAGCTGAAGATGAACGCAACCAAGTCATTTTTAGGAGTGTCGAGGTGAAAGTTCCTTAGATTTATCATCACATCCAAAAGAATTCACCTTGACCCTGACAAGGTCAAGACCATTTGTTTGGACACATATATTACATAAACATTATTACATTCCTACATATATTCTGTAATAAATCATTACAAACTCACTTGTCTTAATGTCCTAATCCTTGCAGGATAATAAAGAGAAGGTAAACATGGATCCTATCCAAACAAACCCAAAAGTTCAAATCAAACAGGGATCGACTCAAATTCAGAGAATCTTTAGTCTATCTTATCTGAGGATTGGATTTACCAGATAAGATAATACTATAAAAATTCAAAAGAAAAATGAATTTTGAAGACCCTATTGGGTTTGCTGAGGATAAATAGATAGAGAGAAGATTAACGAATGAGATGAAGCAATTTAGATTCGGATTCAGACTGGATACAGTTTAGCATTTTAATCCAGAAATAAGATTTAAAGGGCTACAACTCTTATGTTGATCACTGTTTTTGAATTCTATCATCTGATAAGAAATATTCAACAATGAACACGCCAATAAGCTGCAGATCAGAATTCTGGATAAATCAAGTTTGGAGATAAGGGGAAGATTGAAATTCAAAAATAGCCAACTCTTCCTATCTCTCTACGCTCTCTCTTATCACTATTTTCCTATAAATACCTATATTCATTGAGAGAGAGGGAGGAGACCAGAGGGTTGACAAGCTAGAACAAGATAGTTTGAGCGTTGTAATGCGAGATTGGAGAGGTCAAGAGCTTTGTATTTGATGCTTATTGGATAAAATTTAGAATTCTTCTTCATGATCTTGCGGCGTTCAGTCTAAGTTTTTCTTTAATCTTCTTTTTATTTAATTTTTTATGCTATTCTTTTCTTGCATATTTGATTCCATGAAGTTATCTCTTTTCTTTTATTAGCTTCTTTTGTTTTCAATATCGCTAGAAGGAGGGAGACAATAAGGCGACGACTAGAAATAAGTTCACTAGTTCATCTTCCTCTTCCCTTCTTACCAATCTCTTATTTTCTTTTTTTTTTCTTTGGTTATTCAAATCTTTTAAAAAAGGTTAGTATTTCTTTCCTTTTTTTCTTTTACTTTATTCATATTTTTATTTTGCTTTTGCTTTCTTCTATAAGATCTTTATTTATTTATTTATTTTTTAAAAAAAATAAAATTTCAACCTTCATCCAAGAGATTTCTCAACTAGAATAAGATAAAAGTGAGATTTTTAATAACTAAATTTTCAAGAACAAGTCTCTATGGGTTCGATCCTATACTTGCCACTACACACTTTGTTAAAAAGATTCTAGTAAGTTTAGGTTTCATAACTTGTACGTGATTCAACAACAATGGAGTTTTTCATGAATTTCGAAACGCGAACAGTTTTTGGCGCCGTTGCCGGGGACTTGTGAAAATTTTTTTGTTTTGAAAATCAACATCTAATTTTTTTCTAGTTTAATATTTAAAAAAATTATCAAAAATTTAAAATTTTTTTAGAAAGTTAAATCTTAAAAAAATTCAAAATTCTTTTTATTATTATTATTTTTTCCATCCCTAAGATTTAATTTCAAAATTTCTTTTGCAGGGATATTGCATGAACAACAACAAGAAGCTTGCTTGCTTATGACATATTGCTTTGCTAAAATAAAAAAAAATAAATAAAAAATTGCTTACTTCAGAGTCGTCGGAAAGGTTAGTATTGTCTAACCCTACCCACGAATCTCTTGTTAGTGGGGTTTTAGAGGTTCTTATTTATTGAATATTGTGCTGATTAGTGCATACTTGCATAAAAAGATCTTAAGAGTTGTCCCCCCTCATATAAGGTCGGGATTTCATCACCGGTTCCTTGGCTCAAAAATCACAACCGCATATAAATTTTTTCTCTCCAAGCTTGAACTAATTTAAAATCAATTAGAACTCAGCCACTAGAATTTCTAGCTCATTTAAGTGGAACTATTTTGGGAAGACTCCGATGAACACTTTCAAGCTTTCGAAAAGGAACTTCCTTGTCTAGAAAAGGTGACTTACCCAGTGCGGTGGTGCCTGGCCTGGAGGAAGAACTGAATCGCTTGTTTGACAGGTTTAACCGGTAAACCCACTATTCTTCCAATCCAGTTAGGAGCTGCCTAATTAGGGAGAATTCTATTCTCTTAAGATTAGTGGTTGAAAAAAAATTGATTACCTTTAAATTAAATTCAAGATAAAAAATACTTTATTGCAATTGATTAGTTGAGTCATCTTCTGTGTAATCTTATCTAGAATTTAGAAAATCCTTCATCAGGGCAGTACCCTGGTTCATGCGAAAGTGGGTTCGTGTTAAGGGTCGATTAGAATCCATTACTATTTCTGACCCTACTGTAACAATGGGTGACGCTAATGAAACTAAATAAATGACCTTAAAGGATTACATATATCCTATAAGGTCCACCCAACCTTCCTGAATCACCTTGGCAGCCCTTACGGCAAATTTTGAGATTAAATCCAGGATGATATAGATGCTTCCAGTCTTTCGGGGATTGACAAATAAGAACCCATATCAACATATTAGGGAATTTGAGGATATTTGTGGGACCATGAAGTATCATCAAATGACAGAGGAATCCCTAAAAGTTAGGTTATTCCCTTTTCTCTAAAAGAAAGAGCCAATCTTGGCTTCTTCTCTCCAACCGGGTTCAATTTCTACTTGGGTAGGATTAGCCGAAGTCTTCTATAGGAAGTTCTATTCTAAGCAGAAAACTGCTACCATACGTCAAGCCCTCAACACCTTCCATCAACTACAAGGGAGACGTTCTTCACATATTTTGAAAGATTCAAGGATCTTTTACTTGAGTGTCCCCATCATGGATTCGAAAAGATCCGCTTGATTTAAATTCTTTACGAAGGGTTAGACTACTCGAATAAGACCATAATTGAGTCCCTTTGCAATGGAACATTAACGAGCAAAACGATCGATGATGCATGGCAATTCTTTGAAGAGGTAGTAGAAAATACTCTAGAATGGGAGCCTGTTAGTGTTGATAATAAGCAACTTACCACCTCAACTTCCATTAACAGGGGTGGTATACATAAAGTAAACTCTAATTTTGAGAGTGATGCCAAATTGACATTAGTAATACGAAGACTTGAAGCATTAGAATTAAGCAAGGGAGCACAATCTTCAGCTCCTGAACAATCTAAGCCAGTGGTGTCTCCCGTTTGTGTCCTTTGTGACAGCCAAGACCACTTGGTTGAACAATGCCCCAGGTTGCCAATTATCAAAGCGGAGCAAGCAAATGTACTCAATACATTTCGCAAGCCCAATCCCAACAACAATCCATTTAGTGAAACATACAATACGGGATGGCGTAATCATCCCAACCTTTCATGGAAGTCTCCTCAAGGACAAGGATATGGTGGATCATCATCATTTCAAGGACCATCTTCTAATAATCAATTTCATAAGGGAAATCAATTCAATGCAACACCATTTGTCCCTCCATATGTCCCTCCCAATCAAAGAAAACCATCTTTAGAGGACACTCTCCAACAATTCATGCAGAGCCAACTAATAACTAATCAAACTCAAGCCCAAATGTATCACAATCAGGATCAGACGATAGCTAGGCTCGAGGTTCAGATAGAACAGTTAGCTGCAACTATTAGGGAGAGAGAGAAAGGACGTTTTCCTTGTCAAACTGTGCCCAACCGAGAGGACAACCTACTCCTCAAAATACTCCAACAAGCCAGTTTGAAATTAGTTCTAATTCAAACCGTCAAGTCCAAGCCAAAGCCATCCCACTTTACGATCAAGCAAGAGAGGGAACAACCAAGTCAAAGATCCACCAAACAATTCTAGTATTATAAAAGAAAAGGAAAAAAAGGAACCAAAGGAGCCAACAAAGATAGATGATCAACTTATTTTTGACAATCAAGATAAATCTTTTGTGCCCAAAGCCCCATTTCCTCAACGTCTTCAACCAACTAGGAAGAAAAATCACTGTGAGGGAATTTTAGAAGTTTTCAAAAACGTCCAAATCAATATTCCCTTCTTGGATACCATTAATCAGATACCTTCATATGCTAAATTTCTAAGAGACCTAACCACGGTCAAGAGGAAAAGTTCTGTGCCTCGTGAAGCTGCATTTGCTACACAGGCATCATATCTCATCCAGCAACCCATTGTACCCAAATATGAGGATCCAGGGAGTCTAACTATTTCTGTTAGGATAGGAGATCAGGTTATGGATCGGTGTCTACTAGATTTAGGGGAAAGTGTAAACATGTTACCCTATTCTGTGTACAAACAATTAGGTTTAGGGGAGTTACAACCCACTAGCCTTACATTACTTCTAGCAGATAGGTCAGTTAAGGTCCCCAAGAGAATTATTGAGGATGTTATTTTGAAGGTCGATGAATTCTATTTTCCTACTGACTTTGTGGTCTTAGACACTGAACCAGTTAGAGATCCAACCAATCACTCCCTGTGATTTTAGGGAGACCATTTCTTGCTACTGCTGATGCTGTTATTAGATGTAGGAATGGAGTCATGACCTTTTCGTTTGGAAATATGATAGTTGAGCTAAACGTTTTCCATACTATTTTCCAACCACATGTAATGGACGATCATGAGGAGGTCAACATGATTGATGTGTTAGTCAATCACACCTTTGAGGAGTCTTGCTATGAAGACCTCTTGGAGAAATGCTCGGCCCATTTTGGAATGAATTTTGATATTGAGGAGTCTATAGAAGAGGTGAACACATTGTTAGATTCTGTCTCCATCATGGACACCAACCTATGAAGACCTAAGGTAGAACCCTCATCATTGTCAACATCTATTCCTGTTTCATAAACGTTGAGCCTCCCAAGTTGGAGCTCAAACCTTTACCCGACACATTGAAGTATGCCTTCCTAGGTGAGTCAGAAACCTTGTCTGTAATCATATCATCTCATTTAGATAAGGACTAAGAAGAAAAGTTGCTAGATGTTCTTGAAGAACATAAGGAAGCCATAGGATGGACCATAGCAGATATCAAGGGAATTAGTCCCTCTGTGGTAATGCACCAAATTCATCTTGAAAAGAATGCCAAGACCTCGAGAGAACCACAGAGGTGTTTAAACCCTGTTTTGAAAGAGGTGGTAAGAGTGGAGATAATAAAATTATTAGATGCGGGTATTATTTATCCTACCTCTGATAGTCAGTGGGTTAGTCCAATACAAGTTGTACCCAAAAACTCCGGAGTCACAGTTGTTACTAATGAGAACAATGAGTTGGTTCCAACACGTGTTCAAACTGGTTGGCGAGTGTACATAGACTATAGAAAACTCAACTCCATGATTAGGAAAGATCATTTTCCTCTGCCTTTTATCGACCAAATGTTAGAACGTATTGCCGGTCACGCATACTATTCCTACCTCGATGGTTATTCAGGATATAACCAAATCCACATTGCTCGTGAGGACCAAGAGAAAACGATATTCACATGTCCATTTGGCACATTTGCATATCGTCGCATGCCCTTTGGGCTATGCAATGCACCGGCTACTTTTCAGCGGTATATGTTAAGCATCTTTTCAGATATGATTGAGCGATTTCTAGAGGTTTTCATGGATGACTTCTCTGTCTTTGGTTCTACTTTTGATAAGGGTTTATATCATCTATCATTGGTATTGATAAGATGCAAGGAGAAGAACCTAGTTCTTAATTGGGAAAAATGCTATTTCATGGTGAAATCCGGGATTGTCTTAAGACACATTATTTCTGATAGAGGTATAGAGGTTGATAAAGCTAAGGTAGAGCTAATCACCAAATTATCGCCTCCTAGAACTATTAGGGAGGTGCGATCTTTCCTAGGCCATGCTGGATTTTACTGCCGCTTTATCAAAGATTTTCCAAAATCTCCAAATCTCTTTGTGATCTTCTAGCAAAGGATGTTCCTTTTGAGTTCACTCCTTGTTTGGAAGCCTTTGAAAGGCTAAAGACCAAGTTAACCTCGGCACCCATCATCTGACTACCTGATTGGAATCTCTCATTTGAGGTGATGTGTAATGCTTTCGACTATACTATAGTGGTTATCCTAGGCCAACGAGTGGATAAACTTCCTCATGTCATTTGCTATGCCAGTAAGACTCTTAACGACACCCAACTGAATTATTCTACCACTAAAAAAGAGTTGTTGGCAGTCGTTTTCGCTCTTGACAAATTTCGTCCATACCTTATAGGTTCTAAGGTCCTAATCTACACTGATCATGCAGCTTTAAAGTACCTTCTCACGAAAAAAGATGCTAAAGCCCGTTTAATCCGTTGGATTTTACTCCTACAGGAATTCGACTTACAAATTCATGATAAAAAGGGGGCTGAGAATGTTGTAGTAGATCATTTGTCTAGGATTGTGGTCGAATTTGTGTCTGACTCACTACCTGTCCTTGTGACATTTCCTGATGAGCAGTTAATATTCGTCTCCTCTTCAATTGTTCTGTGGTATGCTGACATTGTGAATTATCTTATCACGAAATAGATGCCCGATTCATGGACCAAGCAAGAACGATTGCGTTTCTTAGCTAGGGTTAAATGGTTCTTTTGGGATGAACCATACTTGTTCAAGTACTGTCCCGATCAGATCATTCGACGCTGCGTTCCTGACTCAGAATTTAGGAGCATCCTTTCATTTTGTCATGACCAAGCCTGTGGAGGTCATTTTAGTGGGAAGAAAACTGCTGCAAAAATTTTGCAATGTGATTTTTATTGGCCCACTCTATTTCGTGACGCTCATATCTATTGTCAATCATGTGATCATTGTCAACGATTAGGGAAGATTGTATGCCGGAATAAAATGTCGTTAAACCCAATCTTAGTTGTCAAAATCTTCGATGTTTGGGGCATTGACTTCATGGGTCCCTTTCCTATATCCCATGGATACCAATATATCCTTGTAGCAGTTGATTACATCTCTAAATGGATAGAGGCGGTAGCATGTAAAACCAATGACCACAAAGTTGTGGTAAACTTCTTAAAAGAGAATGTATTCTCTCATTTTGGCTTTCCTCATGCAATCATCAGCGATGGTAGAAAACATTTCTGCAATCTTACATTTGAAGCCTTAATGAGAAAATATTGCATCAATTATAGAGTAGCCACCCCTTACTACCCACAGACTAGTGGCCAAGTGGAAGTTTTCAATCGAGCCATCAAGACCATTCTAGAGAAAACTGTGAACACCACTAGAAAAGATTGGTCTCTTCGCATGACTGATGCCTTATAGGCATATAGAACTGCATTCAAAACTCCTATTAGAATGTCTCCATATAGGTTAGTTTATGGAAAGCTTGCCATCTTCCTGTCGAGTTAGAACATAAAGCATACTGGGCAATCAAACGTCTAAATTTTAATCTAGATAAGACAGGAGAGTCTAGAAAACTTCAACTGGATAAGCTTGAAGAGATAAGGAATGATGCATATGACTGTTCAAATGGTACAAGGATCGTATGAAGATTATGCATGATAGGATCATAACTCGGAAGGAATTTCAACCAGGGCAAAAAGTCTTGTTGTACAATTCCCATCTACATTTATTTTCGGGAAAACTGAAATCCCGCTGGATCGGTCCATACATTGTTCATAAGGTACACTCACATGGTGCAGTTGAGGTCCACAATACCACGGATGGTACCACTTTTCAAATAAATGACCATCGTTTAAAATCATACCGTGAGTAGATGAGCCCAGAAGTGGAGAAAATCCTTCTAGAAGATCTGTTTATTAGGATTGATCTCTATACATACTAGGGATCCATTTATGTATTTTAATTTTTGTATTTTTCTCTTAACTAGACAAAGATGGATGACATCCACCCGTCCTCATCAGGTACTATCTACCCTTCACATTCTTACATTTGTAGCATGCTATGCATTCATTCACACATTGAGGAGGACAATGCATGAGATAAGTGTGGGGGAGGGTTAACGTAGGTTTTCTTTTAGGTTTTCTAAAAATATATATATATAATAAAAAAGATTAAAAAATATAAAAAACATTTTCTTTGTTACAAAAAAAAACTTTTTGAAAAGAAAAATAGTACTTTGACTTATTTTTGTAAGAAATTAAGTTAATTTTAAGGAATAAGAGAATCATAATTAGGATTTCTTATACTTGGTTGAAATAAGAATATTTATTTAATTTCTAAAGATAGGAAGAAAAAATTAAAAAAGTAATACAGTCTTGATTTTTACCTTGATAAAATATGCATCTTTTATATACTTACATACTTAGGACTCAAAAACAAAGATTCTTATGCCTTCAAAAAAAAAAGAAGAAAAAAAAAGAAAAGAAAGAAGAAAAATATACGTTATATATAATAAGAATCCTCTAATTAAGCTAGATTTTTGTGCCTCATAAAGCATGATTATTCACGCTTAAAAGTGGTTCATCACCAAATAAATCCTTAGTTTTATGGCCTTATTTGCTCGAGTCCTAAGTCCTTGGGGTGTTTTCTTTCCCGGTGCCCTAAAACCGTCCGGCTTGGGAGTCATCGACTAAGGCTCATTATATGGGCAAATTAGAAAGCCTAAGAAAGCTAAGGAATATTAGCACCAGTATATATACAAATAAGACATAAGAGTTAGAGTTGAAGAACCCTTAGTCAAAATATTCACGGTCACAGGATTCATATGACTTAGGGTAAAATAATAGACTAGATGAGAATACAATTTTATTCCTAACCTTAATTGATAACAAATATTTGAATAGAGGCTAAATCTAGGGATGAATAATTCGATACTCTTATAACTTACAAGTTTCTTAATACTTGTAAAAACACTTCAAATATTTTCTCTTCTTTTCAAAATATTTTTTTCAAAAATACTAACAAATTATTTCTTTTCTTTATGAATTTTGTGGATGTAATCCACTGAAAACCCTCAGGAGACTACAACCCCTCCTCTAGGGGTAACCTAGAGGTTTAAAGGCTTATTGCACATGCTAAGTGCAATCGTGTGACCAGCGAAAGTGGTCCAATAAAAACCTTAGGTTAGTTTTGTTTTGCTCGAGGACGAGCAAAATATAAGTGTTGGGGTGTGTTTGGACACATATATTGCATAAACATTATTACATTCCTACATATATTCTGTAATAAATCATTACAAACTCACTTGTCTTAATGTCCTAATCCTTGCAGGATGATAAAGAGAAGATAAACATGGATCCTATCCAAACATACCCAAAAGTTCAAATCAAACAGGGATCGACTCAAATTCAGAGAATCTTTAGTCTATCTTATCTGAGGATTGGATTTACTAAATAAGATAATACTATAAAAATTCAAAAGAAAAATGAATTTTGAAGACCCTATTGGGTTTGCTGAGGATAAATGGATAGAAAGAAGATCAACGGATGAGATGAAGCAATTTAGATTCGGATTCAGACTGAATATAGTTTAGTATTTTAATCATAACTTTCGCTACCGAATGAATATCAAATATTATGATTCAAGATAATCCAAAAAGAAGATTTAAAGGGCTACAACTCTTATGTTGATCACTGTTTCAAATTCTAACATCTCATAAGCAATATTCAGCAATCAACATGCTAATAAGCTGCAGATCAGAATTCTGGATAAATCATGTTTGGAGATAAGGGGAGGATTGAAATTCAAAATAGCCAACTCTTCCTATCTCTCTACGCTCTCTCTTATCACTATTTTCCTATAAATACCTATATTCATTGAGAGAGAGGGAGGAGACCAGAAGGTTGAAAAGCTAGAAAAAAAGAGTTTTGAGCATTGTAATGCGAGATTGGAGAGGCCAAGAGCTTTGTATTTGATGCTTATTGAATAAAATTCAGAATTCTTCTTCACGATCTTGCGGCGTTCAGTCTAAGTTTTTCTTTAATTTTCTCTTTATTTATTTTTTTATGCTATTCTTTTCTTGCATATTTGATTCCATGAAGTCATCTCTTTTCTTTTATTAGCTTCTTTTATTTTCAGCATCGCTTGGAGGAGGGAGACAACAAGGCGACGACAAGAAACAAGTTCACTGGTTCATCTTTCTCTTCCCTTCGTATCAATCTCTTAATTTCTTTTTTTACTTTGGTTATTCAAATCTTCGCAAAAGATTAGTATTTCTTTCTTCTTTTTTTCTTTTACTTTATTCATATTTTTATTTTGCTTTTGCTTTCTTCTACAAGATCTTTATATATTTATTTATTTTTTTTTAAAAAAAAAATTTCAACCTTCATCCAAGGAATTTCTCAACTAGAATAAGATAAAAGTGAGATTTTTAATAACAAAATTTCAAGAAAAAATTTTTGTGGATTCGATCCTATACTTGCCACTACACACTTTATTAAAAAGATTCTAGCAAGTTTAGGTTTCATATCTTGTACGTGATTCAACAACGATGGAGTTTTTCATGAATTTCGAAACGCGAACACCATTCAGGGCATACAACCTCCGAAGACCCTCAAAGAGATCAGAGGCTTACAAGGCAGACTCGCCTACATCTGAATATCCATTGTAAATCTTTCAGACCGTTGCCAACTATTTACACAGTTAATGAAGAAATGCTCTCCTTCATATGTGATGAAACTTGCCAAAAGGCTTTCGAGAATATCAAAGAGTATCTCACCAAGCCTCTGGTCTTGGTAGCTCCTGTTTCAGAAAAATCATTCTTGATCTATGTACGAGCTATGGACCACTCCTTGGGCACTCTCTGGTATAGAAGAATGATGAAGGTTGTGAACAGGCCACGAACAATTCATCTACTATCTGAGCATAACTCTGATCGGACCTGAATCTCTATATAGCCCAATTAGCCAATCTACTACCTGCGTATTCTCATGACGAAGCCAGGGTCCTTGAACTCTAAATTGGCTAATTGGGCTATCTGTTGTCTCAATATGGATATAACTTTTGTCCCCCAAAAGGTGGTTAAAGGTCATGCTCTCGCAGATTTTCTGGCAACCCATCTAGTTTTGAAAACTTCAAAACTACACACAGACATTCCGAACAAGCTTATCGAAGCCAATATGACCTTAGAAGATGATGTATGGCAATTTTCATTGACGGTGCATCAAGAACACCCTACAGAAAGATCAATGCAAGAGTGGGGGTGGTATTTGTCATGCTAGAGAATCACATTCTTCCTTGTGCATTCTCACTAAAGGAACTCTGCTCTAACAACGTAGCAGAGTACAATGCTTTGCTCATTGGCCTCCAGCTCGCTCAACAAATAGGGTGCAATACCTTAAAGCTTATGGTGACTCCAAATTGATCATCTACCAAGTCAAAGGAGAGTATGAGGTCCGTCATGAAGACCTGATACCTTATCATCATACAGCATTTAAGTTGGCCAACTCATTTGATGGATTTTACTTTAGCCATGTGTCTCACCTCCTAAATACAAAAGTAGATGCTTTAGCTGCGCTCATGGCTACATTGGCCTTTTCAGCTGATACCACTTATCGTCTTATGATGGCTACTTGTCATCTCTTCTGTCCGAAGTATGGTTTAGAGGTTAGTGAAGTTCATACAACCTCGATAAACTTTGAACCAAAAGATTGGCGATTCCCGATCATCGATTATGCCTTGCATGGTATACTGCCCGATGATCCCAAGGAAGCAGCTTCTGTTCGATGACGATCTACTCGGTTCTACTATTATGCAGTGGTAAAGATGTTGTACCACCATTCATACGATGATATACTTTTTGCTGCCTATCCAGCTCGAAAGCACGGGAAGTACTTAAAGAGGCCCACGATGACATATGTGGAACTCATCAACCAGGCCCAAAGCTCAAGGACTGACTGCACCGACTTGACTATTATTGGTCAACTATGATCGCTAATGTAGTTGAATATGCAAGAAGGTGTAAGGCCTATCAAATCCATATGGATTTCATTCACCATTCCCCGGAGCTACTCCATCCCATAGTCGCTTTATGGCCATTCGAAGCATGGGAATCGATGTTCTAGGACCTATCAATCCTCCATCAGTCAAAAGTCATCAGCTCATCCTTGCGATAACCGATTACTTCTCAAAGTGGGTGGATGCCGCACCGCTCACTAAAGTTAAAATCGCTAATGTAGTCAACTTCATTAAACACCATGTCATCCACTGATTTGGTGTCCCCAGGCAGATCATTCGCGACATTGGTCACCAATTTTGAAGCCAGTCATTCTATCAGTTCTGTGATAAGTACCAGATTTAAAACGTGGCTTCAACTGCTTATAACCTTACTGCCAACGGGTTAGCAAAGGCGTTCCATAAGATGATCATCAAGCTCCTCAAAAAGTTTGTCTTTTCAAGTAAATGAGACTGGAACGAGAATCTTAGTGAATGTATTTGGGCCTATCAAACGACGGTCTGAACTCCTACAAACAATACACCTTTCTTTCTATTTTACGAGTGTGAAGCAGTCATTTCTCTAGAGATACAAATACTGTTACTTCTCGTTGCTCTGGTAACCAAGATAACAGAAGGAGATAATGATCGATTACATCTCCAAGAGCTGGAAGTGCTGGACGAGAAGCGACTACAAGCTCATCAGCACATTGAGTTATACCAAGCTTGAATCTCGAAGGCCTTCAACAAAAAGGTCAAGGAGAGAGTCTTTTAGAAAGGAGATTTGGTTCTAACTGTCAGGCGACCTATAGTCATGACACATAAAATCAAGGGCAAATTCCAACCTAAGTGGGAAAGACTCTTCATAATAGAGACACTCTACGCGAATATAGCATATCGCCTAGCAAATCTAAATGGCGATGCGTTTATGATGTCGATTAATAGAAAGTTCTTAAAAAAGTACTATCCCTGATCACATTAATACCATACCTCTGATTAAAGAATTACTGTACATGATCACGTTAACATTAAACCCTTGTTATTAAGATAGGCTTGTCTGACTGTTTCTTCTCTAAAAAATCCCTTTCCTTAAACGGAATCAATTTCATCTTCGCTCCTTCTAAGACTTCGGTTGTCATCGAGCTGTTGTAATACATGGTGTTAACATCGAAGAGAAGAAAAGGTCAAAATTTTTGGTTTTAGCCTTGTCACTTTTCTCATTTGGAAGAGTAAGTCATATTTTGAAGTCGAGCATGCTTAAACAAAGATTTTAGGCACTCTTCTTCTTGATCATTCCTCTCGATCCAAAAGGATGATGACTATTCAATATGTAATAGTGGCATGTCTCCAATCATCTCTTCGCCTCTGTTATTTGGCAAGTCATGATTTGGTCTCGCGACGACCTCGATCGAGCCGGATTCATTGAAGAAGGTTAGTGACACATCTTAGTAGGATCTTTCCACTATTTTTACATTCATATCTGCATTCAATGATCAGCTGCAAACTTAAGTTTTGGCTATGATGAACTAAAGTGAAGCTTCATGAGGAATCTCGACTTAATCGATAAATTTCCCACAGAGCTTTTATTCCATATCTTGACTTGATGATCAGCCAAGAACAAGAATCCCGATTAAGGTGACACCTCTTTAGGAATTTCTACCTACTACATAATTTTCTCATGAAGTTTATTCTCAACTCTTTAATCCCCAGCGAGATTTTAGAGGTCACTAATGGAATGCAGAAAAGTTCACTTCAAATGGCACGATCTGAAGCCTTCGGTGAATAAGGTTACAGGAAAATATTGGCTTATAAGCCCAATATAAAATTCTCTACAAATCATTATGCTGAGGGGAATAGCATGGCTAGCTTAACTCAAACAATAGTTGATAAAGCAAACGAAATCCGTTGATAGCTGAGGGTTTACTAAAAATCTTTGGGCCTGATCCCATTTGATTCCTCCATAGTCCTCTACCAATTCCCTCCCATGGAATGGTGGATCCACAGAGCGAATGAGTCATGTTAAGTTTTTACCTCTGACTTTTCGTATGTAATGGTGGCATGCTTCAGTTGCATCCTCTCTTTTTTGATCGGTCGAAGCCCGACTTCATAACTCGTTCGTTCAAATATTCAGATGAATTGACTAAATGAGTTTTTCTGATTACTTATCAAGCATAAACACATTGAAAACGATTCGAGACGCATCTTTGCAAAACTTTTTCAGTGTTTTCACATTCATTTCAAGATGTAGCAACCGATAGATCAATCAGGAGTTAGGGAGAAAGTCTCCTCGGAGCATACAAATGACTATTCCCTCCAGAGATAATTCATTTTGGAAGTATTAGTCTCCTATTCCCCATCGGGATTGCTTTGATCCCTAACAAATTTTAGGAGCACTATCTCCTATTCCCCGACAGAATTCTCTAGCAATATTTTCACAGTTGCAGAGAACAGTCAATTCTATCAAAGTCCCTTGCCAATTACTGTTCATGGAATGGTAGAACCACGTCAAACTATAATCATTTTCCCAATAAGATAAACTACAGATGAAGTCTGTCACGTTAACATTAAACCTCCGACAATAAAATTTTCAAAATATCCACAGCGGATCGGGACTCCACCTGTCATTCTTCTCCATAGAATAACATGCCCACTCAAATTTTTGTTACATTAACATCATATGAACCCTTGTCAAGTTAACATCGCACTTCTGACAAGTCACTTTTATAAATCTCCGAGCAGAGGAGTTGTCACAATCACTTCGGAAAAAATTCCCTTCTAATTCCATAGCAAGGAATTTGCATCCTATCTTCCCCGGCTTGATTGTCATGTTAATGGTTGCCTCTAAAATTTTTTAAAGTATTTCCCTGGGAAATTTGCAGGAATGCTAATTTCTTTCTAAAATCCTCATGGGATTCCTTTTAACTCCCCAGTGAGTTTTAATAGATTCCCCTTGGAGTCTTTTAATACCTTTTTTAGTCCCCAGTAGACCCTCTTTGGTTGTCACGTTAACATTATTCCTCTGACAATTTCTTCCAAAACTCCTACAAGAAAATACTAAATTCCCCAGGAGTATCAAATCATATTCCCTAGTGAAATAACTCCTTTTGCCATTATATACAGTCTAAGCTTGGTGGTTTCTCAATTGGTTATATCCATGTTACCTCTGAACCGACAAATAGCCAAGTCTTACCTTGTAGTCCCGTAAGGACTACTCTTTTGCCGTCATGTTCAATTCACCACCTCTGAATGGTAGGACTCTGAGTCTGATGTTTTTTAGTTGGTTATGTCTAATTTATCACCTCTGAACCGACCGGTGCCCAGATCACTTCCCCTCTTGGTACTCATGCTGTCATATCCAGTCCAACACTTTGAACAGATGAGTCCATAACCTTATTCTCCTTTCCCCAGTTAGGGCTGAGAGTTCTTACTGTCAAGTTAGTCAACCACCTCTGAACACCGAATTACAAACCTGGTATCTCTTAGTAGGTCTTGTCCAGTTTATCACCTCTGAACTGATGGATGCCCAGATCTAATTCACCCTTGCAGTCCCTAGTAGGCTAGCTGTTATGTTAACATTATAACCTCTGGTAGTGGATTCAAAATTTAAAGTATCTTAGTCTATTATGTCCAGTTTTTCACCTCTGAATAGACGGGTCTTTAAAATCGGATTGACCTTTCTTTTGTCATTATGTCCAGTTCGTCACCTCTGAATGACAAAATTTTGAGCTTGATGGATTTTCAATCGGTTATATCTAGTCAAACACCTCTGAACCGATAGATAGCCAAATCTCATCCTTTAGTCCAGTCTGGACTATATTTATTGTCATGTCCAATCTATCACCTCTGAACGGTAGGGTTCTAAATTTTGTAATTCCCGATCGGTTATATCTAGTTCATCACCTCTAAACCGATCGATGACTGAGTTTCATCCTCTGGTCCTTTATGGACTTCTTTTACTGTCAAGTTAGTCAATCGCCTCTGAACAACAAGGGCTAGGAGTTTAGTGATTTATCAATCGGTTATGTCTAGTCATTCACCTCTGAACGGACAGATAGCCAAATCTCATCCTTCCATCCAGTGCGGACTTCTTTTTGTTGTTATGTCCAGTTCGTCACCTCTAAATGACAAAATTTTGAGTCTAGTAATTCTTAATAAGTTATGTCCAGTTTGTCACATCTGAACTGACGGATTTTAGATCCCACCCTCAGTCTAGTAGGGACTATTTTATTAATGTTGTGTCCAATTTGTCACCTCTAAATAACAAACCTCTTTTCTAGTGAATCCTAACCTGTCATATCTAGTCTATCACCTCAGAACAGACGGATTCCTAGACCTACACTCTTTTATCACTAGTGGATTCTCTTTCCTAAACTAAATTTATCATGTTCATAACCTCTGAATAATGTTAGTCTTCATTTTAATTCCTTCGAGAATTTTACTTGGTGAAATTTAACCCCACCAGTTCTTTCTAAAGAACTTATATGTTAAGTTTTTCTCATATGAAAAATTTATGTTACTTGTAGCTAATTACACAAGACAAGCAAAGGACAAAAAAGGAAGAGAAAGACACCGGACAAGTCATTGATCAAAAAAGTAGATTTTAGTGATTGATGAAAATGTACAATAAAAGAAGATATATGGTGTTACAAATTAAAGTTGTCTCTTATAAGATTTAATCTTTGCCTCAAAAGTAGACAACTTATTGCTTTTCTCCTCTTCGGCCTTCAGCAGGACTTGTGGCTTCAACTCCTCCCAGTTGAATGCAGCCATCGTCTCCAAGCGGGATTTAAGCTCCTCTAAAGTTGTCCACTTCTCTGTCTCCGAGTGTTGGATCTGGATGCTCTCAGCTGGCATCTCTTCCAGATGGATGGTTTTAGCTTGACTCACCAGCTCAGTTTTGAAAAGAAGATTACTTCTCTCCAAAGATGTAATATATAAAAAGGTGTAAGGCTTGTCAAATTTATGTGAATTTTATATACCAACCTCAGAACTGCTCCATCCCACAGTCGCAGTATGGCCATTCGAAGCTTGGAGAATTGATATAATAGGACCAA
The DNA here is from genome assembly GCA_038442645.1 of Agave tequilana. NCBI lineage: Eukaryota > Viridiplantae > Streptophyta > Magnoliopsida > Asparagales > Asparagaceae > Agave > Agave tequilana. The sequence goes on along the minus strand of JAVJIF010033255.1, from coordinate 67,563 downwards.
TCAGTCCTCCGTCAACTAGAGGTCATCAGTTCATCCTTGTGATAACTGATTACTTCTCGAAGTGGACAGAAGCTGTCCTGCTCGCTGAAGTTAAAACCACCAACGTGGTCAACTTCATTAAATATCATGTCATCCACCGATTTGGTGTCCTCAGACGGATCATTCACGACAATGGTCCCCAATGCGCAAGTCAATCATTCTATCGGTTCTGCGACAAGTACCGAATTCAGAATATGGCTTCAACCGCTTACAACCCTGCCGCCAATGGGTTAGCAAAAGCATTCAATAAGACGATCATCAAGCTCCTTAAAAAGTTCATCTTCGCAAGCAAATGAGATTGGAATGATAAGCTCAGTTAATGTCTTTGGGCCTATTGAACTACGTTCCAAATCCCAATAGGCAATACGTCTTTTTCGCTGGTATACCGATGTGAAGCAGTTATACCATTGGAGATTCAAATACCATCACTTCGTGTTGCTTGGGCAACCAAGATGACTGAGAAAAATAACCATTGGTTACGTCTCTAAGAGCTTGAAGCGCTAGACGAGAAGCGGTTATAAGCTCAACAATGTATTGAACTTTAACAGGTTCGAATCTCAAAGGTGATTGAAGTTTTACCTATACACAAAAATACAGAATTTTAGAACTTAAGAATAAAGAGTGCAAGTACTCAATTCTTCCGATATAACAAGTGGCTATGCGGGTCGTGATCCACAAGGAGGAGCTAGCGATGGAAGCTTTTTAGTAAATTCTCTTTTATGCCCAATCAATGGTTAAAAATCTTCTTTTAATTCTTTAAAAGAAAAGGAAAATAGGTTACAGTTAAATTAAAAAGAAAGTGGTAGATTGAAAAGGTGGAGAAAATAGAAGGAGAAAATAGAAAATGGATATATACAAAGAAATTGAAAAGAGTAATAAAAGAGTTGGGAGATTGTGGTATTGGTGAAATAAACTAAAATTAAAAGAAAAGAAAGTTAAAACTTAAAAACTTACTTACCTCTTCGGCATCTGCTTACCTTTGACCAGTATCGATGATGTACCTTCGTTTGAAGGTGAGCGAAGTATGAAAAATAGGATCTTTTCATTCCTGATCTACACTATGAAATGAAGGGGCAAGCTACACTGCCATAGAAATGAATATCCATTAGCATAAGTCATTAACGGCACTTGCAAGGGCAAGGCAACTTCGAGGCTATCAGAGTCATTTGGATTCACAAACATCAAAGAGGGAAGCAAAAAAAAAAAGAATAGAAAATAAAAGAAAAGTTCGATTCGATTCAAATAACAGTGAAAGAAAAGATTACTTACACCAGTGTTACCCTTAGTACAAGCTTGTTCTCATTCCTCCATGAAAATTGATTGTAAAAATCAAAGAACAATCAAAGTGTTAAGAAATTACCGTGTAGCTTGTGGCTAACGGGTCGTGTCCACGAGGAGGAATGCGATGAAAGCTTTTCGGTGTTCCGTTTAATAACAAAGAATTGTGCTCATTTTTTAATTGAAAAGAGAATGGAAAGAAGTAGATGATTAAAAGAGAAATTGCAACTTTGGAGAAGGCTTTGGAGAAGGTGATTTAAAAAGCTTGAAAATTGTTTGGTTGATTTTAATAAAGAAGAAAATCTGGGCTCACTATCTCACTACTTAACCGTTTATTCTTCTATTGAAATCCTAAGTGCCTCAACTTGATCATAGACAAAACTTAAGGTTGACTTTAGAAAGTTTGAAGTAAAGCACATAAGATAGTTGGAAGAGTTCACTCTTTTCTTTAAGAAATCGTTTTGAATCGAATGTTAAATCATCAAGCGCGAAGAAGCAAATATGAAATAAAAACAGTTCAAGAAACGTTCTTAAAAGAAGTAGGAGTTTAAAGATCCAAACCCATCCTCATGTTCCTTCAAGAATACTTTCAAGAAGAAAGGCTTTAAGTTAGGCATGCAAATGATTCATTGGGTCTTTTTCATGAAAATCAGAAAAGAAGAAGAATTGGAGAGAGGTACAATAGTGAGCCCAGAAAATCGATTTAGCTACTCATGGGAAACAAGAAACAATGCAAGTAATTAAAGTAAAACATACCGTAAAATGAGTAGAAGAAAATGTAGCTTGACTTTTGTATTGATGTCACTTCAATCTTCAAGTTACAAGCACTCAATTCCTCTCTCTCACAAGCATTTGTACTAAATTACAAATTGCAAAGCAAAAATACAACTTCTGTACTACCTAACAAAGAGCCTAAACCTTAAAGTATAAACAAAATTCTAATCCTTAGTTTTCGCTTCTTTTTGCTCTGTTGAAACTGGTATTTATAGGGAAAAACCAGAGGGGGAAGATCCCGGGAAGATTGGGGGAGCAAACGCTCCCCCAACTGGCACAACAAAGCTACGAAAATGCGGCTAGGGCCGCGTTTCCGCGGCCCTGGTGTGGCCAGTTGGCCACACCCAGTTGGATAGCTCTCCTGGTTTAGTGATTCTCCTATCTCTTCTTCTGGTTTTCTCGTTTCTGCTCTAGGATTTGACGAAACAGCCTTTGATTGTTGGCTTCAACCGTTTGATTTGGGAGGATTCTTTTCAACCGATTTTCAACCTCTCTGATATGCCAAGATTTTGCCCTGATTCCTTGATTTCAAATTTATTCTGAATTAAATCAGAATTTGGTGGGCTTTTGGGCTTGTTTCTCTTTCTTTTCTTTTAGCAATTGGGCCTACATTAAACAAAGAAGAAGAAGACTTATTAATAGGATTTATTAGCTAAAAAGTATGGTAAGGTGACAATGTATATACAAAATATGTGACTGATCACACCCCCACAATTATCTTTTGCTCGCCCTCGAGCAAAACATCAGACTAATTCTAATCAATTATTAGACCACTTTCGCAGGTCACTCGATTGTACTGAGCATGTGTAACAAGCCGTTAAACCTCTAGGTTACCCCTAGAGGACGAGTTTTTGTCTCGTGAGGGTTTTCAGTGGATTGCACCCACAAAATCCATAAAAATGTTAGTATTTTCGAAAAGCATTTTTAAAGGAGAAAATATTTGAAGCATATTTGTAAGGTTTTAAGTAATCTATAAGTTATAGGAATATCAAATTTTTCATTCCGAAATTCAGTCTCTATTCAAAAACATGTCATCAATTAAAGTAAGGAGTCAAATTGTACTTCTCATCTAGTCTATTAGTTTACCCTGAGTAGTATGCACCATCGTGACTGTGAAGTTGACTAAGGGTTCTTTAACATTAACTCCTATGCCTTATTTATATTTCTTTTTGGTGGAATTTATTTCTCATTTCATTAGGCTTTCTAATCTGTCCATGTAACGAGCCTTCAGTCTGTGACATCCAAACCGGACAGTTTTAGGGCACCAGGTGAGAAAACACCCCTAAGAACTTAAACACTCGAGCAGATAAGGACACAAAACCAAGGTTTTTATTTATAAGATGTACCCCTTTTAGGCGTGAATACTTATGCTTCATGTGGCACAAATACCCAGCTTAATCAGAAGATTTTATATATATTTTTCTAAACTTATCTAATTATCTTTTGCATAAATACCAAGGCTTACTTGGGCCAAAGCACCTAGCTAATCAATAATTAGATTTGTTTATTTTTTTTCTTTTTCATACATATTTTTTTATAAGGCATAAGAGTCTTTATTTTTAAACCCTAAGTGTGTAAGTGTATTTAGTGTGCATATTTCATCAAGGTAAATATCAAGACTAAATTACTTTTACAAATTTCTTCCTAACCCTAAAAGTCAAACAAGTTATCTGACTTTGACCAAGTATAAGAACTCCTAATTATGATTTTCCTATTCCTTAAAATTGACTTAATTTCTTACAAAAATATATCAAAATATTGTTCTAACCTTTCAAAAAGTTTTTTTTTTATATTAGTCATGTTAGAACCCTCCCCCACACTAATCTCATGCATTTTCTCCAATGTATGAAAGAAATGTATCGATGCATGAAATAAATGGAAAAGAGAAAAGTTACCGATACACTGGTCAAAAAGACCGATAGCTGTTTCATTTACCGGCACCGATTCCAAGAAAGGTTTAAGGCGTTGACCATTTACCTTAAGTCATTTCCATTCTTAGGGTCACTGATCTCAACTGCACCGTGTGGAAACACGATTTTTACAACGAATGACCCAGTCCATCTTGATTTTAATTTTCCTGGAAAAAGATGAAGCCTAGAATTATAGAGTAAGACTTTTTGTCCAGGGACAAAAGTTTTTCTTATGATGTGTTTATCATGAAAAATCTTAACTCTATCTTTAGTGATCCTAGCATTTTCATAGGCCTCATTTTTTAACTTCTCTAATTCGGAAATTTGTAACTTTCGAAGGTCACCGGCCTTAGTCAAGTCGAAATTCAACTGCTTGATTGTCCATAAGGCCCGGTGCTCTAACTCAACGGGCAGGTGACAAGCTTTGCCATATACAACTCATAAGAAGACATTCGTAGAATCATCTTGAAAGCGGTTCTTTAGGCCCAAAGGGCATCTACAAGTTTGATGGACCAATCTTTTCGATTTTGGTTCACGGTTTTCTCCAAGATAAACTTGACTTGTCTATTGGAAACCTCAACCGTCCCACTGGTTTGAGGATGATAAGGTGTGGACAATTTGTAAGTTATGGCTTACTTTCGCATAAGAGCGTCAAAAGATCTATTGCAAAAGTGAGTGCCATTATCACTGATGATAGCATGAGGGGTTCCAAAGCGTGAAAAATTTTCTCTTTCAAAAACTTTATGACAACTTTGTTATCATTAGTTTTACAAGGATTGGCTTACCCACTTGGACACATAATCCACAGCAACCAATATGTTGGTTTTCAAATGAATTAGGAAATGGACCCATAAAGTCGATGCCCTAAACATCAAAGAGTTCTATTTCTAGAATTGGGTTGAGAGACATCATATTTCGTTTTGAGATCCTTCCTATCATTTGGCATCTAGGGCACGTCATGCAAAATTCATAAGCATTCTTGAACAAAGTGGGCCAATAAAACCCGCTTTGTAGCACTTTTTCAGCAGTCTTACGGGGACCAACGTGTCCACCGCATGCAAGTTCGTGACAAAAGGATAGAACACTCTTAACCTCCTCATCGGGAATGCATCTCCTAATAATTTGGTCAGAATAGTACTTAAAAAGATACGGTTTCTTCCAAAAGAAATACCGAACTTGGGATAAGAACCGATATATATCGTTTTTGGACCAATGAGATGGAGTTTGATTTGTGACTAAGTAATTCACTATATCAGCAAACCAAGATTCCCTAGAGATAGCTAAGAGATTTTCATCAGGTAAATCCTCATTTATGGGTAATTCGTTGCATGGAGAATTAGGGATCCGTGAGAGATGGTCAGCAATCACATTTTCTACGCCTTTTTTTATCTCGAATCTCAAGATCGAATTCTTGAAGAAGGAGGATCCAACGAATGAGTCAGGCCTTGGTATCCTTCTTCATCATGAGGTACCTAAGCACAGAATGATCGTGAAAATGGTAGTTTTGGACCCTAGTAGGTAGGGACGAAATTTCTCTAAGGCAAACACTACTGCCAAGAATTCCTTCTCAGTCTAGTGTAGTTCAATTGAGAATCATTGAGAGTCCTACTAGAGTAGTAAATCACATGCTGCTTGTTATCAATGCGTTGTCCTAGGACAGCGCCTATGGCAAAATCGGAAGCATCGCACATGATTTCGAACGGCTTAGACCATCCGGTACAGATATGATTGGTGCAGAAATAAGCTCTCTCTTAAGCTTCTCCCAAGAATTCATGCATTCAGTATCGAAAGTGAAGGACACATCCTTAGCTAACAGATTAGTCAAGGGCCTAGCAATTTTGCTAAAATCCTTGATAAATCTTCGGTAGAAACCAGCGTGTCCTAAGAAGGATCTAATGTCCTTAACGCATTTGGGCATGGGAAGCTTAGCAATAACCTTAATTTTGGCTCTATCCACTTCTATTCCTTTTTTGGAGATTTCATGACCAAGACAATTCCATGTTTTATCATGAAGTGGCATTTCTCCCAGTTCAATGTCAGATTTTTCTCTGCACAACATTGGAGGACAAGTTCTAAATGGTGGAGACATTGAGTGAATGAATCTCCGTAGATGGAGAAATCATCCATAAAGATCTCTAAGAATCGTTCTACCATATCAGAGAAAAGACTCAACATGCAACGTTGAAACGTTGCTGGGGCATTGCATAAGCCGAAGGCATTCTACGATAAGCAAATGTCCCAAATGGATATGTGAACGTAGTCTTTTCTTGGTCCTCAGGAGCAATAGGGATCTAATTATACCCCGAGTACCATCCAAGAAATAGTAATACTCATTACCCGCCAAACGTTCAAGCATTTGATCAATGAAAGGAAGTGAAAAATGGTCGTTATGAGTTGCAACATTAAGTTTCCTATAGTCGATGCAAACTCGGATCTTCGTGGGAAGTCGAGTTTGGACCAACTCTTTGTTCTCGTCTTTCACTACGGTGAAACCAGATTTCTTTGGAACCGCGTGGACAGGACTGACCCATTGGCTATCAGAAATGGGATAAATTATCCCATTGTCTAAGAGTTTGACAATTTCAGCATGAACAACTTCTTGCATATAGGGTTTAACCTACGCTGCGGGTCTCTTTTAAGTGTGGCGTCTTCATTGAGATGAATGTGATATTGAACGATAGTCGGACTTAATCCCTTTATATCGGTCATAGTCCAACCAATGGCTTCCCTATGTTTTCTTAGAATAGCTTTAAGATCTTCTTCTTCCCGTCATTTAAATGGGAGGCAATGATGACAGGAAAGGTCTCTTGTTCGCGTAGATAGCCGTACTTGAGATGCACAGGTAAGGCTTTCAATTCTAAGGAAGAGGAAGGCTCACTGGAAGGACTAGTCAAATTTGTTGGCTCAATTATTGGTGAAATAGGGTTCGAGGCCCAATTCACATCAGAATCTACAACCTGATCAAGATTAAAGTCGTCAGACTCTAACCCGAAGTCACACTCAGTTTCTAATTCCAATTCCTCTCTATGTTCACTTGATAAGTTCTCAATTAGGTTGACTTCAAATGTTTGGTCCTCAACATCGCGGGGTTGTTTTCCTAGATTGAAGACATTTACTTCTCTAGTCATGTCCCTAAAGGTTAACCTCATGGACTCATTTCTACAATTGATGATGGTATTGGTAGTAGCAAGGAATGGTCGCCCTAGGATAACAGGAGTTTGAGCCCTATGATTGGAGTTGGACACAGGTTGTGTCTCCAGAATTATGAAATCAACAGGGTAAATAAACTCCCCTACCCGGATCAGGACATCATTAATCTCCCCTTTTGAAACTTTTACTGAACGGTTAGCTAGTTGATGGTGACTCGAGTTGGACTAAGATCGCCCAACCCGAGTTGTTGATAACTGAGAATGGAAGCAAGTTGATACTTGCCCCCAAGTCAAGAAGTGCACGACTAATCTCGGCTTGTCCTATTGTGTAGGCAATGGTAGGACTACCTGGATCTTGTACTTAATAGGAATCGGACCCGATAGTAGCTCACTAATGTTAGTGGCTAAGAAGACCTTTTTTGGTACATTAGTCTTTCTCTTCTTGGTGCACATGTCCTTAAGAAACTTAGCATAGGAAAGGACTTGTTGGATGGCATCAAGAAGTGGCACATTTATCTTCTCTTGATTAAATATCTCAATTATCTTGTCCATGTGTGGATTTTGCTTGTTGTTTTTCAGCCTATTAGGAAATGGTGCTATAGGCTGGTGCACCTGACTGGTTGACTTATCGTTTTCAGATTCGTCAGAATTGGAAGGATTTGGATTAGATGAGGTGGATGCTTGATTGTGGTTGTGCTGAATGGGATTGGTTGGCATTGACACTTGATTATCAACTTCTTTCCTGACCTCAATGTATGAACAGCATTACATTGATTTAATGAATGATCCTCAGCCAAATGAGCTTGTTGAATTCCTTTGATTGGTTATTGGCTGACTAGGCAGGGTACCCTTCTGTCTCTCATTCTGTGGCATGGCTAGTTGGCTCATTTGAACCTCTAACCTCTGTATAGTTTGCATGAGAGAATCTTAGTTTTTCATGTATCTTTTCATGTTTCTTTCAAAGTCAGTCATTCTCCTTTCTAGTTGAGGATTCTGGAAGGAGGATTGTGGGGCTTGGTTGGGAAAGTTTTGTTGATAGTTTAAAAAGTTAGGTGGATGGTTGGAGAATTATTATGGAAATTGAAAAGGTTGGGTTGATGATTGGAAGAATTGGTATGATGGAAGTGGCTAGCATGATTTGATCGTGCATGGTCATTGTTATTTTGGCTTCATGAGAAATTAGGGTGATTTCTCCAGCCAGGATTGTACGTTGGTGCATAAGGATTATTGTTCGGCCTTGAAAAGGCTGCATTCATCGGTTTATGGTATTGTTGCTGAGCCTGAAACACAGGGCACTCCTCGAACACATGATTCATGGCTTGACAGTAAGTGCAGCCCTGAGTTGAAAATTGGTTTAGGCTGACTTGATTGACTGGACTTGGTTCCTTCGTTTCTAGATCTTCCAGTCTTCTTTCTAGGTTAGCTAACTTAGCCTCATTAGCGATGGATGATTCGATAGAATGGAGACCTCCTTTTGAAGAGATAGAGTTTGGATTCCTAGAGGTCTCACTAGTAGGTTCCCATTGGATGGTCTTTTCAGCTAGGTTTTCATACAAATCCCATCCTTCATTTTCATCCTTCTGCAAGAATCCCCCTTGGCACATACTTTCTAAGAGGGTTTTGGTAGAATAGTCCAAATCGTCATAAAGAATTTGGCATTATCGTCATTTCTCTATTCCATGATGTGGACATTGGACAAGGAGGTCTTTAAAGTGTTCAAAGTACCTCCAGAACGGTTCACTTGGTTCTTACTTGAATTGCATGATTGTCTTCCTAATGAGAGCGGTCTTATGAATTGGATAGAATTTCTTCAAGAAGACCTTGATGAAACCATCCCAAGATGTGATAGAACCGGCCGCTAAGTTGTAAAGTCATTTCTTTGCTAGGTCCTTAAGAGCGAAAGGGACAAATCTCAACCTAATAGCATGTCTACAAGGTGTGGGATTTTCATCATTAGACATACTTCCTCAAATTCTCTTATGAAGAGGTAAGCATCTTCGGACTCTAAGTCATGAAACTTGGGGAGTGTGTTGATGAATTGAGGCTTGAGCTCAAAATTGTATTAACCAACCGATGGAAGTATAATGCAAGATGGAAGTGAGGTTCGAATGGGATAGAACCTATCCTGTAAGGATGTTGGTTGAGCCATAACCGGATCAGGTCTTGGTCCAAACTTGGGTGGTGATGTGTTTTTAGTCAACCTAGATGAGTTAGAGTCTCTTGACCACACTTGCATACACAAACACTATCACAATCACAAACAAGTTTACCACAGTCAACAAAAGTAATCAACCAAGCCTAGTCTAAGGTAACCTTGACCTGGATAACTCCTAACTGGTTGATTGTCCACAGGAGGTATAATGTAGACTTTGACCACGAGCTAATCAGCCAGGTCAGGGCAAGATTGGTGGGAGGTTATCCGTCAAAGACGTTCCTTAATTAAGTAACCACCAACCTTCGAGCTTTCGGCCCTCAATTCCCTTCCTAGACACTGATTTGGCAGGAGTCAAATTCCAACACCTTCCCCCTTAGGATAATCTCCTAGTGAGTTCGAGATGTCCCTAAAGCCAACGTCTATTAGATTTTACTTAGGCTTAGGTTGTGCGTGCTTGGAGATGGTTTGTGGGCTAAGGAAGGGTAATGACTTCCCCACCTTATCTTGAATTGGTTTTTGCCCTTAGAATTTATTGTGCAAAGTGTGCAAGATATAGAAAAGTAGCATTCAAAAGCAAAATCACCCAAAAATGTTTCCTAAACTATATGCTATGCATACGTACCTTGTCTCCAGCTCTCTTCAACAGTAATTGTAAAATAAACGTAATTAGACAAATGCCTAGAATGCAAGTCTAAACGTTTTTTAAGCAATTAGCAATCACTCAAATTACTGTTGAATTAAAATAGGGATGGTGGATAGCAGATATAACAAGAGTATAACGTACAAAAACTTAATTTTTTGCGAGCATTATGTCCTGCAAAAAAGAGTTTTAGTAGTCCAATGAAATTTTCTACCTTTGCTATGCAATTTCTTGAAATTCTATTTCCTACTTTCGAGAGTAGGGGCACAGAATTTGCAAGTCTTCTCTTACAAAGCTTGAATGCTAGATCTGAATCTTCAAGTACTTGAAACAATACACCAAACTTGTTAAAAAAAATAAATACACCGTTCCCTCCCGACAACGGTGCCAAAAATTGATTGTAAAATCAAAGAACAATCAAAGAGTTAAGAAATTACCGTATAGCTTGTGGCTAACGGGACGTGTCCACGAGGAGGAATGCGATGAAAACTTTTCGGTGTTCTGTTTAATAACAAAGAATTGTGCTCATTTTTTAATTGAAAAGAGAATGGAAAGAAGTAGATGATTAAAAGAGAAATTGCAACTTTGGAGAAGGCTTTGGAGATGGTTATTTAAAAAGCTTGAAAATTGTTTGGTTAATTTTAATAAAGAAGAAAATCTGGGCTCATGATCGGGGCGGAACTAGCACTCAAAAAGTGTGTTTTATGAAATCAATGAAAATATTTATATGTGCTAATGTGCCCTCGATACTTCCGTTATAGCATTGGCTCAATGGGTCGAATCCACTGAGACGGGAGGCGATAGAAGTATTAACAGTCTCTATTCACATCATTTGTTAACAGTTATTCTTTGTTAAAAGAATGAAAAAGAAAGTGAAAAGAAAAGAAAAGGAAAACAAGCATGTGGTAGGTGGAGAAGGCGATGAAAATGGCGAAGAAAACAAAAGAGAAGTGGTTTGGAAAATAAAATAAAAAAGAAGATGAAATAAAGGTGAACTAAGAGGATGGTGAAAACATCGATAGAAAAATGAGAAAAGGATTTTGGAAATAATTTTTTAAAACAAAATAAAAGAAAACTCATAGCTACTAACTACTACGTGATCCACTAACCATGCTAACCTCTTAGTGATAGTTGCCTCACATGGATCCTTGGCCATCACTAATCCTTGGCTTCAAGAGACGATACAAAGCATGGCAAATAAGATGGTTCTTCACATTCAAACTTGCATCAAGAGCAAGCTAATACAAACATTAGATCATCAAACCATTAGAAGCAAGCATAAAATAAGAGAGAGTTAGCTTGGTTAGCAAGTTAGCAAGTTAGATGTTAGAATCCATCATCATGAGCTATCAATGGCTCTTGCAAGAGCAAGCCCTTGTAGAGGCTACTAGATTCATGTGGATTATCAAGTAAGTGGTTAGATGGTTAGTGGTTAGTAGTTAGATTGCCATGAGAAGAAGAGTTAGCAAAGCATCATGTAGAAGATGGAGAAGATTACAATGGAGAAGAAAGGAGGCACCTTTACATAGATTGTCACCATCTATTACATCAATCCCTCTCTATCTCTCTCTGAATCTCTCAGCCCTACTACAAGATCTAAAAAGAAAGGAAAATACAAAAGAAATGAAATGAAGAACACCTACTTACAACATAGAAAGCCTAGCCTAAATCCAAAACTTCTCCTAAAAATCAAAAACTGCTTCTAAAATCAAAAACTGCTTCGTTCTGGACTTCTACAGGGGTATTTAAAGGCAAATACAGCTTCTAGAAGACGAGACGGGGCCGTACGTCGAAAATCGACGCATGGCCCCACCAAAGGGCCGCGGATCCGTGGCTATGGCCGTGGATCTGCAGCCATACCAGGGACAAAAGTCCTTGGTTTTGGTGCGTGGCTTCACCTGGCTTTTAGGAGTTTCCTAGTATATTCTAATTCTGGTATTTTCGCCCGAATATTCGTCTGACGTGCGCAAGAGTCTAGGTTCGACGTATCTTCTAGAAGATCCCTTGCTTTGCCTCCAAGAATTGTAGATTTAATTACCCTAAAATGGTTTAATTAAGCTCTTATTACTCCTTTGCCCCTAAGCTCTTGATTTACCTGCAAGAGAGACCAAAACACAGTTTAGACTGACACTTTATTCATAAATCCGTGGGAAAATATGATAAAATAATGCAGAATTGTAGACTAAACGCACCCCCATACTTATCTTTTGCTCGTCCCGAGCAAAACAAGAAAAAAAACTATCCTACAAATGTTATTACACCACTTTCACAGGTGACGCGATTGCACTGAGCGTGTGTAACAAGTCGTTAAACCTCTAGGTTACCCTTAGAGGAGGAGTGTTATCTCCTGAGGATTTTCAGCGGATTGCGTCCACAAAATCCATAAAGAAAGAAGACAAATGTTAGTATTTTGAAACACATTTTGAAAGAGAGACAAGTTTTCAAAATATTTTTGCAAAAATATAAGCGATCTAAGGTCATAAGTCCACCAAAAATTAGTCTTCCTTAAACTTAGTCTATATGCAAGATCTTGTCTTCAATTAAGGTAAGAATTCAAAATTGGATTGAATATTTTATCTTTCATAAAACCTAGATAATATGCACTTTGTGATATTGAAGATTTCTAGGATTTCAACTTTAACTATCAAGCCATTTATTTTTATATTTTTTTTTTTTCCCTTAGTTTTCTTAGGCTTTCTAGTTTACCCAGGTAGTGAGCCTTTAACCGATGACTCCCAAACCAGACGGTCTTAGGGCACTAGATGAGAAAACATCCTTCGGGTTTAAGGACTCGAGTAAACTAGGCCACAAAACTAAGGGGGATTATTTGCTTCTTATGATCACCATTAGGCGTGAATAATCACGCTTCTTGAGACATAATTATCCAGCTTAATAAGTGATATGTATATTTTTTAATATTATTATTATTTTTTAATTTTTTTCTTTTTGATTTATGGCATTTTAGGTCCTTATTTCCAACTCAAAAATTGTGTAAGTGTGAAGTGCATACTATCTAAGGCAAAAAATTCAAGATAAAATTATCTCCCCAATTTATCTTACTTAGCCTATAATTTTAAACAAGATCCATTATTTCGACTGGGTTTAAGATGTCATAATTAAGGCTTTCTTAATTTCTAAAATCATCTTAATTTTCTTAAAAATAGATCAAAACTTTGTCTCTTATTTCAAAAGGTTTTTTTTTAAAGAAAGAGAAAATTCCTATACAAAAGGGAATATTTCTAAAAGTATCCTAAAAGAAGTGTAAAAGAAAGAAAATCTAAAAACTCTATGTTAGTAAACCCTCCCCCACACTTATCTCATGCATTGTCCTCAATGCATCGTGATGTATGTATACATGAAACAATAGAGAGGGAAGGAAAAATCACCTCAAGGTGGTGGTCCCGGTGGTGGTTTGATTGGTCCACGAAATGCGACCCAATCCAACTTGCGTGAAATTCGGAGGAACCCACTAGAGACCTCTAGAATACAACCCACTAGAATGATATATATATGTATGATTTTTATTAAAAATTTTACCCTATCTGATTTCCAAATTTTTAAAATAATTTCAGAGTCAAATTTATCAAAACCATTGTCCCAAAATGGAATGATTGATTTGGATTCAGGAAATACAGGAACTAATACTGACTCAGGAAAAAGACTTGAATCAAGTAAAGGTTCGGGAGTCGAGATTGGTTCAGGAAGTGGGTCCAAATCAAGAAGTTGAAACTCAAGTCCACATTCATTTCCCCATGATGGAATGTGACTGTCTAAGATTGGTGATTCAAGTTTAAAAATGATAGGTATGGGACTTAGAACTGACTCTAAAATGTTGCTCAAATTGGGTAACAAAACAGGAGTCAATATTGATTCAGGAATTTGAACTGGATCACAAATTTGAGGATCAAAGTCACATTCCAATTCCATAAAAATGAGAACTTGCCAATTTATCAATGGGACTTTCAAAAGTATGAAATTGGTCAAGTTCAATATGATCATAAATGATTGGTGATTCAATTTCACAATGGACTGGAACTGGATCCAATACTGACTCGGGAAAGGCCTGAATTCAGGTAAAAATACCTCAGTCAATATTGAATGAGGAAGTAAAATTGAATTACCAAGTTGAAGTTCAAGATCATATTCATGCTCAAGTTCAATCTCAGGAAAAGGATAACTTGCCAAAATGTCAATGGGATTTGAAGTTTGGACAAGTTCAGGTGGCTGTGCTGAAATTGAATCTTGATTTTTAAATGACAAGAGTCCTGGGTCAGATCAATAGAGTTTGGGATAGCTGAATTGGTCAAAGGTTGATAAGATAGAGTTTCCTCATTCCTATAAATGCTAACCAATTGACTCAATTGTGTTTCCAACCTATTGATAGACTCGGTAGAAGATTTTTAAAATTTTAGAGCGGACTCTTGCAAGACTTCTATACTCTTTTCTAGATGTGATGTATCTTCAAGTGGCTGTTCTAGAAAAGGAGTGTAGGAATCTTGGTTTCCAAAACAACAAGAGTCATGGGTCAAATTGATAGAATTAGAGATATTTGAATTGGTCAAAGGCGGTGAAGAGATAGTTTCTTCATTCTTATAACTGTTGACCAATTTGCTCAATTGTGTTTCCAACCTATCAATAGACTGAGAAGAAGATTTTAAAATTATAACGCAGACTCCTGTAAGATTTCTATACTCTTTTCTACACTTGATTTTTCTGCAAGTGGATGTTCTAGAATGGGAGTATAAGAATCTTAGTTTTGGAAATTTTGTGAAGGATGTGAGTCAAAAATGTTTTGAGATTGAAGCTTGGACTCACACAAGAGTTCCTTATTCATTTTCAGGGCAGATGGTTGTTCATTATGAGGAGGTGGAGCTAAGTAAGACTCTGAAAATATTGTGGAATTGGAGAGGCCAATATTTTCTGAAGTTGTTGCTCGGCCTTTTGTAGATTGGCTTCTATACTCTTTTCTAGGTCGGATTTTTCTTCAATGGGAGGTCCAGAAAAAGAAGTATAGGAAGCGAAATCGGGGAATGAAAATTGTGGATAAGGTGGAGACGGGGGACAAGAAGGTTGAAAATTTAACTCGAGGGAGGTGAATCCCCATTGACTCTGTGAAGAGTTGAAATAATTTTGGAAATTATAGTTATAAGAATGAGGGTATGGGTTGTATTGATTCGGATAAGGCCAACCTGGTGTATTTGATTGGTTCATATTGTGAAAAATCGGGTTGGAATTATCCGAAACAAATGGGGTCAGTAGAAATATAGATTCATTTTAGTATTGAAAGAATTGTTATTGTTGAATTCCATTTCACAAACAATCACAAACAAAAAATAAAAAATCAAACAACAAACAAAAAGAAAAAAGAAAAAAAATCAAAACCAAGCCTATAGTAGGGTTGACCTAGACCTAGACGACTCCTAACTGGTCGATTACCCGGGGGAGGTTGTTGATTGAATCCGACCACAAGCTAATCGGCCAGGTAGGGGCAAAATACGGTGGGAGGTATCCGTGCGTAAGCAACGGTCCTTAATTACGCCAAACCATGGTATCTTCGAGCGTAACCTCTTAATCCCCAACCTTAGACACCGATTTCACAAGAGTAAGATTCAAAACAAGTTCCACCCTCGGTCAATCTCTTAATAAGTCCGAGATGTCCCTAGGGGCCAACGTTTATCAATTTTTATTAGGGCTTGGTTGCGTGAGTGGGGAGGTGGTTTTTGGGGTAAGGAAGGGTGATGAAATCCCCACCTCTTGTATGGGTTTTGCCCTTAAGTTCAATTCATGCAAGTGTGCAATATAGATAAGAATATAACACAAAGCGATAAATCACCCACGTGTTTGTCCTATGCTATATGCAATGCCATATGTACATCTCAATCCAGATCACAACAACAGAACAAAATACAGTATATTGGAATTGAATTGACGCGTGCCTAAATGCAAATGTCTAAACCGTTTTAAAAGCGTCCAAATACCGTATTTTAGTTCTTTAGTTTATTGTGGTGTGTAGGCAATCAAAGCAGAAAAATAGTAGTATAAATCCACTAGCTATTATAATATACACATCCCAGCACAATAAGATACACAATGATCACAAAATGGCCGCGTTTTCACGGCAAAAGTCGCGTTTGCGCGGCAGTTCTTTAGAAGTTGACTCCCTGCTTTCTAGAGCAGGGAGATGCAAAGCTAGTGTTTATTCTACAATGTTAAGCACCTATAAAGATTGTCCTGCACACCAAAATAGAGACGACAATGTTAACAAAAACGTGAAATCAAAATCATTCCCGTTCCCCGGCAACGACGCCAAAAATTTAATCGGGGTGGAACTAGCACTCAAAAAAGTGTGTTTTATGAAATAAATGAAAATATGTATATGTGCTAATGTGCCCTCGATACTTCCGTTATAGCATTAGCTCAACGGGTCGAATCCACTGGGACGGGAGACGATAGAAGCTTTAACAGTCTCTATTTACGTCATTTGTTAACAGTTCTTCTTTGTTAAAAGAATGAAAAGAAAGTGAAAAGAAAAGAAAAGGAAAACAAGCATGTGGTAGGTGGAGAAGGCAATGAAAATAGTGAAGAAAACAAAAGAGAAGTGGTTTGGAAAACAAAATAGAAAAAAAGCTGAAACAAAGGTGAACTAAGAGGATGGTAAAAACATCGATAGAAAATTGAGAAAAGAATTTTGGAAATGATTTTTAAAATAAAATAAAAGAAAACTCATGGCTACTAACTACTAAGTGATCCACTAACCATGCTAACCTCTTAGTGATAGTTGCCTCACATGGATCCTTGGCCATCACTAATCTTTGGCTTCAAGAGACGATACAAAGCATGGCAAATAAGATGGTTCTTCACATTCAAACTTACATCAAGAGCAAGCTAATACAAACATTAGATCATCAAACCATTAGAAGCAAGCATGAAATAAGAGAGAGTTAGCTTGATTAGCAAGTTAGCAAGTTAGATGTTAGAATCCATCATCATGAGCCATCAATGGCTCTTGCAAGAGCAAGCCCTTGTAGAGGCTACTAGATTCATGTGGATTATCAAGTAAGCAGTTAGATGGTTAGTGGTTAGTAGTTAGATTGCCATGAGAAGAAGAGTTAGCAAAACATCATGTAGAAGATGGAGAAGATTACAATGGAAAAGGAGGCACCTTTACATAGATTGTCACCATTTATTACATCAATCCCTCTCTATCTCTCTCTGAATCTCTCAGCCCTACTACAAGATCTAAAAAGAAAGAAAAATAAAAGAAATGAAATGAAGAACACCTACCTACAACATAGAAAACCTAGCCTAAAATCCAAAACTTCTCCTAAAAATCAAAAACTGCTTCGTTCTAGACCTCTACAGGGGTATTTAAAGGCAAATACAGCTTCTAGAAGACGAGACGGGGCCACGCGTCAAAAATTGACACGTGGCCCTACAAAGGACCGCGGATCCGCGGCCATACCAGGGACAAAAGTGTGGCTTCATCTGGCTTCTAGGAGTTTCCTGGTATATCCCAATTCTGGTATTTTCGCCCGAATATTCGTCTGACGTGCGCAAGAGTCTAGGTTCGACGTATCTTCTAGAAGATCCCTTGCTTGGTCTCCAAGAATTGCGGATTTAATTACCCTAAAATGGGTTTAATTAAGCTCTTATTACTCCTTTGCCCCTAAGCTCTTGATTTACTTGCAAGAGAGACCAAAACACAGTTTAGACCGACACTTTATTCATAAATCCGTGGGAAAATGCGATAAAAAAATGCAGAATTGTAGACTAAACAGCTCACTATCTCACTACTCAACCGTTTATTCTTCTATTGAAATCTTAAGTGCCTCAACTTGATCATAGACAAAACTTAAGTTTGACTTTAGAAAGTTTGAAGTAAAGTACATAAGATAGTTGGAAGAGTTCACTCTTTTCTTTAAGAAATCGTTTTGAATCGAATATTAAATCATCAAGCGCGAAGAAGCAAGTATGAAATAAAAACAGTTCAAGAAACGTTCTTAAAAGAAGTAGGAGTTTAAAGATTCAAACCCATCCTCATGTGCCTTCAAGAACACTTTCAAGAAGAAAGGCTTTAAGTTAGGCATGCAAATGATTCATTGGGTCTTTTTCATGAAAATCAGAAAAGAAGAAGAATTGGAGAGAGGTACAATAGAGAGCCCAGAAAACTGATTTAGCTACTCATGGGAAACAAGAAACAATGCAAGTAATTAAAGTAAAACAAATGAGTAGAAGAAAATGTAGCTCGACTCTTGTATTGATGTCACTTCAATCTTCAAGTTACAAGCACTCAATTCCTCTCTCTCACAAGTATTTGTACTGAATTACAAATTGTAAAACAAAAATACAACTTCTGTACTACTTAAAAAAGAGCCTAAACCTTAAAGTATAAACAAAATTCTAATCCCTAGTCTTCGCTCCTTTTTGCTCTGTTGAAACTGGTATTTATAGGGAAAAACCAGAGAGGGGAGATCCCGGGAAGATTGGGGGAGCAAACGCTCCCCCAACTGGCACAACAAAGCCGCGAAAACGCGGCCCCGTGGCCCTGGTGTGGCCAGTTGGCCATACCCAGTTGGATGGCTCTCCTGGTTTGGTGATTCTCCTGTATCTTCTTCTGGTTTTCTCGTTTCTGCTCCAGGATTTGACAAAACAGCCTTTGATTGTTGGCTTCAACCGTTTGATTCGGGAGGATTCTTTTCAACCAGTTTTCAACTTCTCTGATATGCCAAGATTTTGTCCTGATTCCTTAATTCTGAATTTATTCTGAATTAAATCAGAATTTGGTGGGCTTTTGGGCTTGTTTCTCTTTCCTTTCTTTTAGCAATTGGGCCAACATTAAACAAAGAAGAAGAAGACTTATTAATAGGATTTATTAGCTAAAAAGTATGGTAAGGTGACAATGTATATGCAAAATATGTGACTGATCAAAAATCTCCTCTCCTCTCAGTTACATAAAGAAAATAAAAATTATATAAAATAAAACTAAAAATCTAAGTTACAAACTACAGAATAGTCTAACTTCTATTCTCTGCTTGGTCGTTCTCTCTACCTCTAATGTGTGGAGTATTTATAGCATATAAATAGATAAGGAAATGAGTTAAAAGATAGGAAGAGCTGGCTATTTCTGAATTTAAATCCTCCTCTTATCTCCAAACTTGAATTGATGTAGATATTCAGTTCTGATCTGCAGCTTGTTGGCATTTTGATTGCTGAATTTAACTTAACAAATGACAGAATTAGAAATAGTGATAAACTTAAAAGTTGTAGACCTTTAGGTCTGCTTTCTAGATCATCTTGAATCATCAGATTTAAGTTTTGGTAGCGAAAATTATGATTCAAATACTAAAATGTATCCAGTCAAAATCGGAGTCAAAATTGCTTCATCTCATCCATTGATCTTCTCTCTATTCATTTATCCCTTTAGGTTTTGAATCTGGACTCTGTATTTGACGTTATCCTCAGTTGATCTTTAGCTAACCAAAATAGATTTGTAGAAATCTGAATTTTACCAATTTCCATTTGGTGTTATTTTTCTGATTTGCGTTGATCTTCAGCTGAATATTTGCCCCAATCCTTGATTTGTTCTAACTAGATCTGGGATCATCCTCAGCTAACCAAATAGATCCAGTTAAATTTGATTTTAATTGGTATTTATTTGGCTTAATTCTCTTTCTCTTCATGATTATCTTCTGTAAAATAGACATTTAAGACAAGAAAGTTAGCAGATTTATTACACGATAAATGTAGGAGTGTAATGAAAAGAATGTAAAATATGTGTACGATCACGCCCCCACACCTATCTTTTGCTTATCCTCGAGAAAAATAACAAAACTAACTAAAGATTATTAGACCACTTTCGCAGGTTACGAAATTGCACTGAGCATATACCCTGTTAAACCTCTAGGTTTTCCCTAAAGGATGAGTTTTGTCTCGTGAGGATTTTCAGTGGATTACACCCACAAAATCCATAAAGAATAAGAAATAAAGTATTAATATTTTGAAAATACATTTTGAAAGAGAAAAATATTTGAAGTATTATTGTAAGAATTAAGTAATTTATAAGTTATAGGAAAACTGAACTTTCCATTCCTAAACTTAGTCTTTATTCAAAAACTTGTTAACAATCAAGGAAGGAGTCAAATTGTATTTCTCATATAGTCTATTATTTTACACTAAGTTATATGCACCTTTGTGACTGTGAAATTTTGACTCGGGGTTCTTTAACTTTAACTCTTATGCATTATTTTTTTCTTTTGTTTTTAATTTTTGGTGATATTATTCCTTAGTTCTATTAGGTTTTCTAATCTGCCCATATAACAAGCCTTTAACCGGTGACTCCCAAACCAAACGGTCATAAGGCATTGTGTGAGAAAACACCCCAAGGACTTAAGGACTCGAGCAAACAAGGCCACAAAATTAAGGATTTTATTACATGAACTGCTTTTAGGCGTGAATACTTATGCTTTATGAGGCATAAATACCTATCGTAATCAGATGATTTTTGATGTATATATATATATATCTTTTTCTTTTTCTTTTTCTTTTTTTTAATAAGGCATATGAATCTTTATTTTTGAACCTTAAGTGTGTAAGTGTATAAAGCATGCATATATCATCAAGGTAAAAATCAAGACTAAATTATTTTTCAAATTTTTTCCTAACCTTGGAAATCAAACAAATAATCTTATTTTGACTAAGTATAAGATATCCTAATTATGATTCTCCTATTCCTTAAAGTTGACTTAATTTCTTACAAAAAATATGTCAAAATATTGTTTTTACTTTCAAAAGTTTTTAAAAGTAAAGAAAATGTTAATAAATATTTTTTTAAAATAATAAAAGGAAAACCTAAGTTATGTTAGAACCCTCCCCCACACCTATCTCATGCATTGTCCTCAATGTATGAATTAATGCATAGATGCATGAAAAAGAAAAAAAAGGAAAGGAAATATTACCTTAAGGTAGTGGTTCCGGTGGTGGTCTGATTGGGTCAAGTATTGCTACCCAATTAAGATAATATGGTGGTTCACAAAACCCACCATTATTGACCTCTTTTCTATTTATATATTTACAGTCCCTAATATGAATAGGATCATGAAAGATCCTTTCGTGAAACTTACTCCCTTTACATGACCAGTCTTAAAAAATCATCACAGAGTCATCATGGTCTATACCTATATCCAACAAAAGAATGTGACTTGGTGGAATGGTTGACTTGGACTCAAGAATGATAGATTCAAGAACCAATGCTAACTCCGAAAAATCAACTTTGGGCTCGAGAGTTAGTTTTGGTTCAAGAGTTGAGTCCAAGTCCAAAAATTGAAATTCACATTCTTTTCCCATCAAATGAATGTGACTATCCAAAATTGATGATTCTATTTCTAGATGTATGAATACGGGAATAGATGTTGGCTGGAGAAATTGGTCCAAATTGGGTAAGAATACTGGAGTCAATATAGATTCGAAGATGGAAACTGAATCACAAAGTTGTGGATTGGGTTCACATTCATAATCAAGTTCAATCTCATTAAAATGAAAACTTGCCAATTCATCTATGGATTGATATTGGTCAAGTTCAAGATTTTATGATGAAATTGAATCTTGGTCAAAGACTTCAAGATACCATGATTCTTGGTTTTCATCAATATGGCTAGAAGTGTAAAAAATAGATAAAGATTGGGTAAGAAGAGTTTCCTTATTTCTAAGCATGTTTTCAATCTACTAAGTCTTTCTTCTATCATATCGAGTGGATCATTTTGAAATTGAATCATAGATTCCATACTCTTTTCTAAGTCTGTATGTTCTACTTGAAAAATAGAGTAAGGATCTGTGACTTGAAAAGTTTGACGGGATTTTGAGTCTTCTAAAATTTGAATTCGTCGCTCAAGCTCGTCAAAGGCTTCCATCTTCTTTTCCCAGTCAATTGATTCTTCTAATGATTGTTCGGGAGAAAGATTATATGAAACTGGATGTTGGTAAGTTGGTTGACAATATAACTTGGGAGAGTTGTATCCCCATTGACTCTGTAAAGAGTAGTGATGATTATCCAATCTTGTTCATATTATTGGGACTGGGGCACGCATTGATTCGGATAAGACCAATCCGACACACTAGGTTGGTTAAAGTTATGATATACTGAGTTGGTAATGAGGTCTGGGTGTAACATGGATTGCCATTAAAATTAAAAAAATTATTGTTATAAGCCATATCACACAAGAAATGTCAAAATCAAACAAAGAAAAATAAACAAACAAACAAATAAATAAAAAATCTAACCTAAGTTAGGGTAAACCTTAAACCTAGACGATTACTAACTGGTTAGACTGTCCTCGGAGGGTATATTGCAGAATCTGACCACAAGTTAATCGGCCAGGTAGGGGTAAGAACAGTGAGAGGTATTCGTGCCAAAGCAACGTGCCTAATTATGCCAAATCACTAACCTTCAGGGTTTAGCCCCTCCATCCCAACCTTAGACACTGATTTGGTAAGAGTCAAATTCTAATCAACTTCCCCTTAGGTCAGTCTCCTATATGAGTCCAAGATGACCCTAGGGCCAACATTTACTCAATTTTAGTTAGACTTAGGTTAGTGAGTGAGGAGATTGTTTGTGGGCTAAGAGAGGGTAATGACTTTCTCACTTTATCTTATTTATAGGACAAGCCCTTAAATCAATTTAGTGCAATATGTACATGAAAAGCAACACTTAAGCAATGTAAACAATTCAAAAGTGTTCCTATGCTACATGCTATGCACACGTATCTTTGCTCCAGTACTCTTCAACAGTAATATAAATGTAAACGACTTAGGCATGTGCCTAAATGCAAATCTAAACCATTTTTAGCATTTAACATTCATCATTTTACTGTTGAAGTTAGAAAGTATGTACAGTGAGACAAATAAGAAAATAAATAGCTACAGAAATTTAGCTTTGCAATTCAGCCAACCTGCAAATTATAAGTTAGTAGTTCACTCAGATTGTCACTGGAATGTAACAAATCTGAGGGCTTCTGGGCTCTGCTTTCTTGAACAGAGTCCAGGGTCACTTATATGTCCACTGCAGCAAAATTTTTTTTGATATTTATCACTGCACACCAAGAACAAAGAAAAAAGTTAACCCAAAAATGTAAACTTAAAAAAGAATTACTACCGTCCCTCCCCGGCTACGGTACCAAAATTTGATTAAAGTTTTACCTGCACACAAAAGTACTGAATTTTAAAACTTAAGAATAAAGAGTGCAAGTACTCAATTCTACCGCTATAGCAAGTGGCTATGCATGTCGTGATCCACAAGGAGGGACTAGCGATGGAAGTTTTTTTAGTAAGTTATCTTTTATGCTACAATCAATGGTTAAAGATCTTCTTTAAGTTCTTTAAAAGAAAAAGAAAATAGGTTACAGTTAAGTTAAAAGTATGTGGTAGATTGAGATGGTGGAGAAAATAGAAAATGGATATATACAAAGAAATTGAAAAGAGTGATAAAAGAGTTGGGAGATTGCGGTTTTGGTGATCTAAACTAAAATTTAAAGAAAAGAAAGTTAAACTTAAAAAACTTACTTATCTCTTCGGTTGCTTACCTTTAACCCGTATCGACGATGTACCTTTGTTTGAAGGCGAGCGAAGTATGACAAATAGGATCTTTCCCATTCCCGATCTACACTATGAGATGAAGGGGCAAACTACACTACCATAGAAATGAATATCCATTACCATAAGCCATCAACAACACTTGCAAGGGCAAGGTAACTTCGAGGCTATCAGAGTCATTTGGATTTACAAACACAGAAGAGGGAAGCAAACAAAAATAAGAATAGAAAACAAAGAAAACTTTGATTCGATTCAAATAATAATGAAAAAAAAGATTACTTACACCGGTGTCACCCTCAGTACAAGTTTGTTCTCATTCCTCCATAAGATCTCCTCTCCTCTCAGTTACTTAAAGAAAATAAAATTTACATAAAAGAAAACTAAAAACCTAAGTTACAAACTACAGAATAGCCTAACTTCTACGCTCTGCTTGATCGTTCTCTCTCCCTTTGATGTGTGGAGTATTTATAGCATATAAATGGATAAGAAAATGAGTAAAATATAGAAAGAGCTGGCTATTTCTGATTTAAATCCTCCTCTTATCTCCAAATTTGATTTGATGTGGATATTCAGTTCTGATCTGCAGCTTGTTGGCATATTGATTGCTGGATATAACTTACCAAATTACAGAATTAGAAATAGTGATAAAATTAAGAGCTATAGACCTTTAAGTCTGCTTTCTGGATCATCTTGAATCATCAGATTTGTGTTTTACTAGTGAAAGTTATGATTTAAATACTAAAATGTATCCAGTCAAAATTGCTTCATCTCATCCCTTAATCTTCTCTCTATCTATTTATCTCTTTGGATTTTGAATCTGGACTATGTATTTGATGTTATCCTCGGTTGATCTTTAGCTAACCAAAATGGATTTATAAAATCTGAATTTTACCAGTTTTCATTTGGTGTTATCTTTCTGATTTGCTCTGATCTTCAGCTGAATATTTGTCCCAATTCTTGATTTGTTCTAATTAGGTCTGGGATCATCCTCAGCTAACCAAAGAGATCCAGTTAAATCTGATTTTAACTGGTATTTATTTTATCTAATCCTCTTTCTCTTATGATTATCTTTTGTAAAATAGACATTTAAGACAAGATAATTAGAAGATTTATTACACGATAAATGTAGGAGTGTAAGAAAAAGAATGTAAAATATGTGTACGATCAAAATATCTTCCACAAAAGGTCAAAGAGAGAATTTTTCAGAAGGGAGATTTGGTCTTAGCTGCCAGATGACCTATGGTAATGACATATAAGTCCAAAGAAAAATTCTGACCCAAATGGGAATGGTCATTTGTTGTAAAGACAGTCTACTCAAATGGAGCATATCGCGTGTCAAATCTGAATGGTGACATACTTATGATGCCAATCAATGGCAAATTCCTGAAGAAATATCATCCATGATCAAGTTAACTTTATACCCTGATCATTTGGAATCCCTTCGGAGTCAAGCTAATCGAACATCAGGAGACAACCCTACACGGTGTCAAAAAAGAATTCCATGAGGAACTTTAATTGCTAACTGACATTCTCATGAAATTACATAAAGTAACAAAATGATCCTTAGCCTTTAATGGCTAAGGATAGAGGAAAAAGTTAGCTTTTAAGCCTAACAAAAAGTCCTCGACAACTCATCATGCTGAGGGGAATAGCATGGCTAGCCCAACTTAATTGGTAGTTGTAAAAGCTTACTAAATCCGTTGATAGCTGAGTATTTGCTAAAAATCCTAAGAGACCTGATCCTATTTGATTCCTCCATAATCCTCTACCAATTCCCTTCCATGAAATAGTAGATCTACGAAATAAATAAGTCATGTTAAAGTTTTCACCTCTGATTTTTTCTTCATTTTAGGAGTATTATTCTCCTATTCCCCAGCAGGAGCGATTCCCAAAACAAATTTTAGGAACACTGTCTCCTATTTTCCGACGAAATTCTCTAGCAATATTCTTATATTTTGTAAAGAATGGTCAATTCCATCAAAGTCCCATGTCAATTCCCGTCGATGGAATGGTAGGACCATATCAAACTGTAATCATTTTCCAGTAAATGAACTGCAGATCAAGCCTGTCACATTAACATTAGACCTTTGACAGTAAAACCTTTTGATTACCCATGGTGGATTCTGCTAATATCCTCAGCAGATCAAACTCCATTTGCTATTTTTCTCTTTAATAGAATGACAGGTCTACTCAAATTGGTGTTATGTTCAAATACCTCTAACAGTAAATGATTCTTGTCAAGTTAACATCACACCTCTGACAATTACTTTTACCAATCCCTAAGCGGAGAAGTTGTCATGATCACTTTTGACAAATTCTCCTTTTAATTCCTCCGTAAGGAATTTGATTGTTATGTTAATGATCACCTCTAACAACGTTTTAGGGAATAATCATTCACCTATATTTCCGTAGAGTTTTTTTATGTTACGTTAACGATTACCTCTGACATCTTAGAGAACTCTAAACTCTCTATAACCTCTTATATGATTCATTTTTCAACTCCCCAGCGAGTTTCTAATAGATTCCTCTCAGAGTCTATTATTACCTTTTTCAGTCCCCTAGTGGACTTTTCTATCACGTTAACATTATACCTCTGACAATTTCTTCCAAAAATGATTCCCCAGGGAAACACCATTATTCCCACAATTTAAAATTAAATCATATCCCCTAGTGAAATAACTCATTTTACCATCATGTCCAGCCTATCACCTCTGAACAGTAAAAAATAGTGCTTGGTGGTTTCTCAATCGGTTATGTCATATTATTTCTGAGCTGACAGACAGCCAAGTCTCATCTTCCAGTTCAGTAGAATTACTCCTTTATCGTTATATTCACTTTGCTATCTCTAAACGGCAGGGCTCTGAGTCTAGTAACTCTCAATCAATTATGTCCAAATTACCTCTGAACTGACGGTTGCCTAAATCTCTCCTTTTTTATGGTACTCAAACTGTCATGTCCAGTTAACCACCTCTGAATAGACGAGTCTATAACCTTTTTCTCCTTTCCTATCAGGGCCGAGAGTTCTTGCTGTCAATTTAATACGACTACCTCTGAATAGCAAATTACGAGCCTGATGTCTCTTAGTTGATCATGTCCAAATTACCTCTGAACTGACGGGTGCCCAGATCCAATTCACCCTTGTAGTCCCTAGTAGGCTAGCTGCTAAGTTAATACGACTACCTTTGGCAACAAATTCAGAATTCAGTATGTCTTAGTCTATCATGTCCAGTTTATCACCTCTGAATAGACGGGTCCCTAAAATCAAGTTCACCTTCATTTTGTCATCATGTCTAGTTCATCACCTCTGAATGATAAAATCCTGAGCTTGAGGCTTCTCAATAGGTCATGTCCAGAATTTTGTCATTATGTCTAGTTCATCACCTCTGAATGACAAAATCCTGAGCTTGGTGGCTTCTTAATAGGTCATGTCCAGTCTATCACCTCTGAACTGATAGATAGCCAAGTCTTCCATTTTTGTCTATTGTTATGTCGGGTTAATCACCTCTGAATAGTAAACACTCCTCATTTGGTAATCTCTAATCGATTATGTCTAGTTCGTCACCTCTGAACCGATGATTATCTAATTTCACCTTTTTTGTCGTTATGTCCAGTCTGTCACCTTTGAATGACAAAATCTCATGTCTGACGATTCCTAATCAGTTATCCAGTTTGTCACCTCTGAAGTGACGGATCACCAGACTTAATCTTTTCGAATTTAGTGATTCCTGATGGATTTCTAGATCTACCCTCTTTTAATCCCCAGTGGATTCTTATATTTGACTGACTTTATCATGTTCTTAACCTCTGAATAATTTCAGTCACATTTGTAATTTCTTCAGAAAGTCAACTTGGTGAATATTCACCCTTTTAGTTCTTTTAAAAGAACTTGCATACTAAGTTCTCCTCTACGGGAGACTTATATTAACTATGGGTAATTACACAAGCGAATACAGAAGAAGACATTGGAAAGGTCAAATGAGTCAAAAAAAAATATTTTATTGATTTAAAAAAGGAGATACATAGAAAATACATTAAACTGGTCTCTCGTATGATATGAGTTTACTCTCAAGAGAAGACAGTTTTTGCTTTCTACTCTCCTTAGGCTTACGAGAGCTTGCAACTTTAGATCTTCTTGGTTAACAACCACCAGCTGAGCCAAATGGGCCTAAGTATCCGCTATTATCGCCTTCTTCTCTACCTCCAGCTTGAGGATCTGATTGCTTTGAGCACTTAGCTGTTCTAACTGAGCAGTTTCCTCCGCAGGCATTGGCTCATCTTTGGATATCAAAAAGTTGGCCCTCTTGATCATTGCCTCGGCCTTCTCAAGCTGCTCATTGGCATCAGCAAGTGCATTGTTGGAAGCATCAATGGCATCGGCAATTTTGATCTCCTCAGCCTTTATGGATTTCAACTTTTGGGACTCCGCTTTCAGTTCTTGTTGCGCCTCTATATAAGTCTTCTGTACATATTTAGAGATACGCTTGACATCTTCCTCAACAAATGGGGTCAGATTTGAGCTATTTAGGTGATGCCACTCGCCCGCATCTTTCTCAAAATCTTCCACAATCAGCTCCAGAGAGACAGCTTGATCGATTCCTCCAAATCCTTGATGGTTTCTATGTTGTGTGTAAGGACCACTTTCAGAAATTCAAATGGACTGGTCGAACCCTTCAGTACCAGAGAGATGCATCACTTCAAACTTTTGTCAAAGGTATTGACCATCTCTACCACAAACTCCTTCTCTACTTCTATCACTCCATGCGAAGGAGTAAGCCCTAAAGGAGGAGTCTCTGTGAGTTTGGTGGTCATGATCATCGAAGTTGTCACAAGGGCAGCCGTCAGCACAACTAAGGAAATAGGCAGCAGTCGAGGAGGAGTCTTCATGGAGATAAAAGTGTTAGCCACCAGAGAAGTAGGGCTGGTAATCATTGAATCCAGATTGATAACTGGCGTTGGCGATCTTAAGAGGACAACCAGTTCCAAGCCAGAAGTAGCTGGAGCTGAAGATGTGGCAGGAGTAGAAACCGGCTCACTAGTGGACTCAAACTGAAGCCCAGTCTACTCTGAGGGTGGTACAGTGGAAGGCGCGACACTGCCATGTCGGTTATCGTCGAATCACCAGTGGAAAAGGATTAGCATTGAATGATGCTATGATAAAGAACATCGATCCCTGCAACATCTAATGTGATAGAAGCAGTTGCCCCTCTTGAGATGGCCCCACAGTGTGCTAAGGTTTCTACGAAAAGGCTTTGGGGTTAAAAGAAGAAGACACAGTATATGAAAAATCGATTGCTAAATTCTTACAGTCATTACCTGAAAGGCTGGAGTGTCAGCAATAATCACCACTGTGCTGATCGTCGTAGCAGGAACAGTCTCCATGTGGGAGGTGATCTCAATAGCAACAATTTTACCCAAAGACACCTCAATGGTAGGGAATACACCTTGCTACTTGGCATATCCCCTAATGCAACTTCTGGAGATGCCATACTCTCAGCAGTCGTAGTCTCAGTAAAAGCCTCCCGAGTAATGGGTTCCTCGACTAGTGCCTCAGTAATCAGTTGCCTGTCTTCAGGATTTCTAGAAACTCCATGTCTTGAGATTTATATCCCTGACTGGCGACCTCACCCTTCTCCAAAATGGAGGCAGCCCCATCAGAAGGCCCCTCATCCAGCTTTTGATCCCAAGGCCTTCAGAGATGAATAGGTCGCTTCATCCCCCTCCTTATAGGTGAAGAGATCGTCGAGTTTCTTCTTTCCTCCATCCAAAGTTTCCTTGCTTATATCTGAGATTAAGAAACAAAGCAATTAATCACAGAAGTAAAAAAGGATGAAGGAAAATGATATGAAGAAAATCAAGCTTACTGAAAATCTGAGCAGGCTCCTTCGGAGTCTCTTTCTGGCTAGGCAACCAGATAATTAAAAGAGGCGGGACTTCTACTCCCACTCACTCACTCGCTGCAGCAGTAGAAGCTTTTTGAGTATCTCGACGAGCCTTTTTCACTACTTGTTTCGTGTGAGGCTTCTTCTAGGTGGGTTCTTTAGGAGCGGGTTCCTTCGGCGCTGGCCTTTTTCACTTTCTCTTGAAGTGTGTGTCGTAATCTTCTTCCTCTTCCTCTTCTTCAAGTGGCGTTTTACCTGCCTCGCTAGTAGCTTCTAGAGCGACTTCTCCACAGCCAACATCCTCGAATCGAGGATTCTCAGTATCTGAAGCTTCACTTCTACCTATGGCTAAGAACTTTGGGAGACCTGGGACCCTAACTCGCTTCCCTGGCCTTGATCTGTCGCTTTCAGCTTCAATCACTTGAAGATGAACCCTCACACCTATCTTTTGCTCGTCATAGAGCAAAACATCAAACTAAACCTAAGAATTTATTAGACCACTTTCGTAGGTCACACAATTACACTGAGCATGTGAATAAGCCATTAAACCTCTAAGTTACCTCTAGAGGATGAGTTTTGTCTCGTGAGGGTTTTTAGTGGATTGCACCCACAAAATCCATAAAAAAGAGAAACAAAGTACTAGTATTTTCGAAAAGCATTTTGAAAAAGAGAGAAAATATTTGAAGTATTATTGTAAGAGTTCAAGTAATCTATAAGTTATAGGAAAATCAAATTTTCATTCCTAAACTTAATCTCTATTCAAAACTTGTTATCAATCAAGGTAAGAAGTCAATCTGTATTTCTCATCTAGTCTATTACTTTATCCTAGGTCATATGCACCTTCATGACCATGAAATTTTGACTGAGGGTTCTTTAACTCTAACTCTCATGCCTTATTTTTATATATATATATATATATATATATATATATATATATATATATTATATATATATGGTGGTATTATTCTTTAGTTCTGTTAGGTTTTCTAATCTGCTTATGTAATGAGCCTTTAATCGGTGACTCCTAAACTAGACGGTCTTAGGGCACCGGGTGAGAAAACACCCGAGCAAATAAGGCCACAAAACTAATGATTTTATTATATGGACCACTTTTAGGCGTGAATACTTATACTTTATGAGGCACAAATACTCAGCTTAATTAGAGGAATTTTGATATATATATATATATATTTTTTCTTTTCTTATAAGGCATAAAAATCTTTATTTTTGAATCCTAAGTGTGTAAGTGTTACAAAGTTGCATATTTCATCAAGGTAAAGATCAAAACTAAATTATTTTTTCAACTTTTCTTCCTAGCCCTAGAAATCAAACAAATAATCTTATTTTGACAAAGTATAAAAATCCTAATTATGATTTTCCTATTCTTTAAAATTGACTTAATTTCTTTTAAAAATAATATGTCAAAATATTGTTCCTCTTTTCAAACATTTTTAAAGGCAAAGAAAATTTTAATTTTTTATTTTTTATTTTTTAAATAAAAAGAAAACCTATGTTATGTTAAAACCCTCCCCCATACCTATCTCATGCATTATCCTCAATGTATGAATGAATGCATAAATACATGAAAAAGAAGAAAGGAAAGAAAAATATTACCTTAAGGTGGTGGTTCGGGTGGTGCTCAGATTGAGGCAAGCGTTGCTACCCAATCAAGATAATGTGGTAGTTCACAGAACCCACCTTTATTAACCTCTTTTCTATGTACATAATTATAATCCCCAATATGAATAGGATCATGAAAGATCCTATCATGAAACTTATTCCCATTACATGACCAGTCTTGAAAAATCATCACTGAGTCATTATGGTCAATACCTATGTCCAACAAAAGAATGTGACTTGGTGGAATAATTGACTTGGATTTAAGAGTGATAGGTTCGAGAACCATTACTAACTCAAGAAAATCAACTTTAGGTTTGAAAGTCAGTTTTGGTTCAAGAATTGAGTTCAAATCAAAGAATTGAAATTCATATTCTTCTCCTATCAATGGAATGTGACTATTCAAATTTAGTAATTCAATTTCTAGATCTATAGGTACGGGAATAAATGTTGGCTCCAGAAATTGGTCCAAATTGGATAATGATACTGGAGTCAACATAAAGTCAAAAATGGGAATTGAATCACAAGGTTGGGGATCAGGGTCACAATCACATTCAAGTTTAATCTCATTGAATGAAAAACTTACCAATTTGTCCAAGGTTTAGAATTGGTCAAGTTTAAATTTGTGTGATGAAATTGAGTCTTGATCAAAGTCTCTAAGACACCAAGATTCTTCAGTCCTATCAATTTGTGAGGGCAATCGGGAATAGTTGAATATATATTAGGTAGAGGTTCCTCATTCCTATCTTTCACTATGTTTATATAACGACTCATTTGTGCTTCTAGCCTATTAATAGATTGGAAAAATTATTTTCAGACTAAATCAGGTTTTTCATTCTCCTATCTGAGTCCATAGGTTCTTCTTCTTGTTGTGGGACTTGGAACATGGAGTAAGGATCTTGGATTTGGGAGTCTTGCGAGAATTGTGAGTCAATCATGACTTCTATACTTTTCATAGCCTCAGATTCTTCTTCGATTGGTTGTTCATGACTAGGAAAATTATAAGCTGAATGTTGGAATGGTGGTTGACAATATGACTCGGGGAGTTGTATCCCCATTGACTCTGTGAAGGATAGTGATTATTATTCAAGTCTTGTTCATAGCATTGGGACTGAGGCATGTATTATTCGAATAAGACCAATCCGGTACACTGGTTGGTTAAAGTTATGATATCCCGGGTTGGTACTATCCGAGTCAAAAGATGCTGGGGTGTAATATGGATTACCATTAAAATTAGAAAAATTGTTGTTATAAGCCATATCACATAAGATTGTCAAAAGCAAATAAAAAAAACAAACAAATAAAAAGAAAAAAATCTAACCTAAGTAGGTCTTAGACCTAGACGACTCCTAACTAGTTAGACTATCCACTGGGGTATATTGTAGAATCTGACTATAAGTTAATGGGCTAGGTAGGGCAAGATCAGCGGAAGGTATCCGTGCCTAAGCAGCGGGCCTAATTATGCCAAACCACTATTCTTTGAGATTTTGCCTCATTAATCCCCAAGCTTTGACACCGATTTGGAAAGAGTCAGATTCTAATCAACTTCTTGTTGGCCCAGAGGCCCTTCGCTCTAGTTTTGATGATGATTAAGTCATGTAGTTATAGTTTACTAACAATCTTGTGATATTTAGTTTCAGATATTTGATTAAGATATTAGTAGGTGATTAGCTTCAACAAAGGTGTTTTGGAGATTGCACATGGTGATTCAAGAGCTCGAGCGTCAAGTTCACATCTAGCACTCGGATGGAGTCAAGCTCGTTGGATCGCGTTTAGATCGAGTCAACTTGGAGAAGGAGTTTCACAAGAAGATCTCGGTTTGTTCAGTTTAAGATTATGTTTAGATCTTGTGTAAAGATTAGATAGTATTGATATGCTCAAGTTCACAATACACACAGTTTAAAGTTTCATGTTTGTTTTCAGTTTAACCGGTTTCGGTTTTTCATATATATAATTTTCATGAATAGATAGAACCAAAACAAGTTTACATGGTTTAATGTATATTAGATTTGTTCTATATATATCTATACTTCATCTATTTAGAAAAACTTATTTTGATAGTCTATTTCATGAGTTTGGAGTTTTGTATTTAAACAAAACTTATTTTTGAATTTCATGTCAAAAACTTAGATATAAATATTTATATGTATATTGGATTCTATCCATATACAATATGCTTCAAAATTGTTTAAATATCATGTTTTTATATTTACATGTGTTTTGGAGAAAACAATTTTCCATTTCAAAATTCAAGTTTTGGAAAATACGGATTTTGGTTTAAGGCAAATTTTTAAGAATACAAAAATTGTTCAAATTGTTTGAGATATGTGTTGAATTTTTGTCACACATATTTGTATTTTAAAGATCTAATAAGAACTGAGTTTTGTGAAATTTATGCGATTTATGGGATTTAATTAAAGGCAAATAATCAAGTTTTCAATCTCTTAAAGTTTGACCTGATTGTTTGCCGGTCGACCGAACCGGTCGACCATAGCAGAAGTCCCAGTCCGGTCGACTGACGTGCACAGAACGTGCACCAGCCACGGCTGGTGGGCCGGTCGACCGGGCGGTTAATCGTCCAGAGAGCTGCTATCTAGAAATGGCCTCGGTCGACCGGCCAATCGCCCGGCAGAAAGCTACTGCTCTCTGTATCCAGTCCCGGTCGACCGGGCGGTCGACCGCATGCACAACGGTCATAAAAATGACCGTTGGGCCGGTCGACTGGGCGGTTGACCGGAAGGGCAAAATTGCCCTTTCCTGCTGCCAACGGTCAGATTTCATTTGGGGCTATAAATATCCCATTTCTTGAGCTATTTTTAACAAGATTTTTAAGAGCAAAAATTTCATCTTCTTAAGTGTTTTAACAGCAAGTTTTAAAAGAGCTTTTTTGGGTTCAAAAGATCTATCTTCATTTGTTTTAAAGAGTTGAAAAAAATCAAGGAAAAAGAGAAGTCTTTGGGATTTATTTTTGTTCTTCATTTCCATTATATCTTAGAAGTTTTCCTAAGTATTTTCTTTGTGATTTTGATTTTCAAACTCTTTATTTTCTCGCACTTGAGCTATCATATCTATCTTATCTATAGGATATTTGTTTTGTGGGAAAATTGGTTTGTGGTTTGTTGAAACCACCAAGAGTTGTATTCATCCATTTGCTTGTGGCTTTGTGCCTTGCCCTCTAAGTGTAGAGGAGATTGTGCATTGGATTGTGATTATCTCTCTAAGTGTAGAGGTGATTGAGTTTGTTGGTATCCCTCCAGTGAGAGGTTGATCTTGTATTTGCTTTGTGCCTAGCCTCTAGTGAGAGGTTGTATTTGTTGAGAGAGGAGTTGTGTACTCTCAAGTTGTATTTACCTAAATCCTTAGTGGAGGTTCCCTGTGTGGGAAGTCCTGTGTGGACGAGTTAGTGGAAATCCTTCTGTGTGAAGGCGGGGATGTAGAGTTGCGTGTTTGAACCTCAAAATATATCTTAGTGTTTGCATTTGATCCACTTTCTCTAACTCTCTCTTTCTTATTTTGTGCATTGCATCATATCATTCATATCTTATATACTTGTGTTTGTTTGTGTGTCATACTTGTGTTAACCAAGAAAGCTTCATATAGCCCCTCAACTCTTATTCAGAGGAATTAAGTGGAGATAGTCAAGAGCTCTTCACTAGAAATTCTGCTACACTCTTTGGTTACACTAAGTTTGTTGCAATTAGTTTTTTTTTAATTTCGAATCATTTGTCATTAGATTAGCCTTACACCTATTCACACCCCCTCTAGGTGTACTTTCACTTCCCCCTTAGGACAGTCTTCTGTTTGAGTCCGAGATGTCCCTAAGGTTAATGTCTACTTAGTTTTGTAAGGCTTGGATTAGTGAGTGAGGAGATTGTTTGTAGGCTAAGGGTGGGTAATGACATCCCCACCTTATCTTGTTTATAGGACATGCCCTTAATTCAGTTTAGTGCAGTGTACAAGTATATAGAAAAAGTAACACTCAAGCAATATTTCATACAAGAATGAACCTTATACTAAATTCTATGCACATATATCTTGGCTCCAACACTCTTCTTCAGTAAATAGAAAATGTAACGAAATAGACACGTGCCTAAATGCAAAGTTTTACAATCAATCTTTCACTGTTGAATTAGAAATATATGTACAGTGAGTCAAACAAAGAAATAAATGGTACAGATATTTAAACTTTACAATTCAGCCAACCTGTAAAAAATACAGGTTAGTAGTTCACTCAGATTGCCACGAGAATGCAGCAAATCTGAGGACTTCTCGGCTCTGCTTTTTTGAGCAGAGTCTAGGGTCACTTATATGTCCATTGTAGTAAAAATTTTCTTATTGTTAAACCTGTACACCAAAAATAGAGAAGAAAGTTAATCAATAAAGTAAATAAAAAAGAGTTACTTATTGTCTCTCCCTGGCAACGGTGCCAAAATTTTGATTGAGTTAAAACTTGCACATCAGAAAATACAGAATTTTAGAACTTAAGAATAGAATGTGTGCAAGTTTTCAATACTACCACTATAGCAAGTGGCTATGCGAGTCGTGATCCACAAGGAGGGATTAGCGATGGAAATATTTTGTAAGTTCTCTTTAAGTTACTTAAAATGATTAAAGTTCTTCTCTTGTTCTTTAAAAGAAAAGGAAAAAGTTATGTTAAATTGTGAAAGTGGTAGGTTAGAGTAGATGGAGAAAATAGAAAATAGAATTATACAAAAAAGTGAAAAAGTGAATAGAGTTGAGAGTTGATGATGAACTAAACTAAGGATTAAAATAAAGGAAAGAAAACTAAAGAACTTATCTACCTCTTCCGGTTGATGATTTATCGGGAATCCTTATCAACGATGCACCTCTGCATGAAGGCGAGCGAAGCATGAAAGATGAGATCTCCATTCTCGATCTACACTACAAAATGAAGATGCAAGCTATACTACCATAGAAATGGTTGTTCATCATCATAAGCCATCAACGGCACTTACAAGGGCGAGGCAACTTCGAAGCTATTGGAGTCGTTTGGATTCACAAACACAAAAGAGAGAAGCAACAAAAACAAGAGTAGAAAAGAAACTTCAATTGAATTGAATAACAATGAAAGAAAGGAAAAATACTTACACCAATGTCACTCTTAGTACAAGCATCATTCTTGTTCTCCTATGAAACTATTCTTCAATCTCAATTACACAAAAATAAAAGTTACATTTAAAAGAGAAAGGAAAACCTAAGTTAAACCTATACAAAAATCTATTCTATTTTGTGCTTGATCATCCCTCTGCCTTTGATGTGTGAGGTATTTATAGGATAGAAATGGATAAAGAAATGAGTGAAGAGATAGGAGGTGCTAGCTATTTCTAAATTTGAATCCTCCCCTTATCTCTAAACTTGATTTGATGTGGATATTCGATTGTGATCTGTAACTTGTTGTCGTATTGGTTACTGAATATAATTTACCAAATGATAGAATTAAAAATAATTATCAATATAAAGTTATAGTCCATTAAGTCTTCATTCTGGATCATCTTGAATCATCAGAATTGATTTTCGTAGCGAAAGTTATGATTAAAATACTAAAATATATCCAGTCTGAATCCGAGTCTAAATTGCTTCATCTCATCCGTTGATCTTTCTATCCATTTATCTTTTTAGGTTTTGAATTTTAGCTTTAGATTTGACGATCTATATCTTTATCCTTAGTGAAACCGATCGGGTCTTCTTCTAATCCATTTTTTTTTAATTTGGATGATATTATCTCATCTGATATACCCGATCTTCAGATAATATGGCCTTTAGAACCTCTGAATTTGAATCGATCTCCTTTCTTTTAAATTTTTTGATTTAATTGGATAAATCTGTCTATCTATCTCTTTTCTTCCTTAATTACCATACACGCCATTAATCATGAAAAAACATTAATAGCAGAGTTTTATTTAAATTAAAATGCAGAAATATGGCACATATGATATGAAAATATGCAAAGCACATGTGTGATTAATGAGCTTGGTCCCGGTTGAGTTGATGTTGAATTCTAAAGGGTTGGAGTTAGAGGTCCGATACCATTGACAAAACCCCAATGGCGTCAATAAATTAGGGGTTAAGTATGGAATGTAAAATTGGGCGTCGGTGCAGCCAACAATAAAGTGTCTCCAGGCTCTGGCACTGTCTATCAAGCTCCCTATGAATGCCAAGCAAGGGTTGGGGTCCTCAACAAAAATTGGTCATATCCGAACTGGCGAGCGAAGCGGCTAGGGAATGTTGACCCAAAGTTTACAATCCTCGGTTTTATGTTTTGATGATAACAAAACATATGAAGTACTAATCAAGTTCAAGAGTATATTTCAGGGTTCAAAAAGATCTAACAGGGTTCAAGAAGATCTAATAGGTTTATTCCTCTAAAGGAAGGTGTTGATGGCTCAAGGGTACTCAAGAACGGGATCATAACTCAAGGACTCAGGCCGTTCAAACGTCACTATCAGAGAAGCCGCTTGAAGATTCTTGTAGTCGATTAGAATCTTGTAAGAAACTAGTTTGTTAAAGAGTAGAATATAGATTTGAGGTTCAAAGATATACGCACACAAAAGTACACATTTTCAAAAGTATGGTTTTGGCATGTTTGGTTTTGATACTTGTTCCACATTTTCTTAGAAATTTCTTAGTTTAGAACTTGTATCTCATTGCTATACATGTCTTCTCTCTTCCAAAATTCAAAGAAAAATTATTTGAAAATTTTCTTTATCATAAAAAAAAAACCTTGACCCAGTTTTTGGCCTACGTCGGTCGATCGTGCCTATTACAGGCCAGAACAGTCGATCACATGGTTGATCGAACCTCTGACAATTGGGGTGTGCATGTTATGCGCATTCCTGGTCGATTAACCGATCGACCGGTCCCTTATTGCGGTCGACCCGGTAGTCGACCGACTATAACTAGTTTGGTCTTGGTTAACCACGGTCGACCGACCGGTCGACCGAGAGCCAACGGTTTATTTAATAGCCGGTAGACCGGCCGATCGACTGATAGACTGCTAGATTGGCAGTAAAGGCCAGTTCTTTTAAATCTATTTTTAAATATATATATTTTCTAAAATGTGAAAAGTTGAATTTCTAGGGTCAATTTCTTTCTTTTTAGACTTGGTAAAATTATTCTAAAAATGTTTTTCT
This sequence comes from Agave tequilana, assembly GCA_038442645.1. Taxonomy (NCBI): domain Eukaryota; kingdom Viridiplantae; phylum Streptophyta; class Magnoliopsida; order Asparagales; family Asparagaceae; genus Agave; species Agave tequilana. Next base: position 29,387 of record JAVJIF010033255.1, on the reverse strand, counting down.
AAAACTATATAAAAGGTTATTGGGATTGAATATTTCATAACAAATTCTATTAAAAATCTAGTTTTTGCTTTCAAAGAGAAAGTTTCAAGTTTTCTTTTGTGCTCTTATTTTCAAAGTTTTAATTGAGTTTTTCTGCTCTTAAAATCTCTCTTTTCTAATTTTCACTCTCACTTATATCCTTGAGTTTTAAGTTTATATTTTACTCTATAGGATTTTTATAAGAAAGTGCAAAGAGAGTGTTTTGTGATCTCTTGATCACCCAAAGCTTGTTATCTCAATTGGTTTTGTGCTATCTCTGATGTAGAGGTTTGAGTTAGGGAGTTGTCTACTCCGAGTGTTGTAATTCTTTATTATAAGGTCCCTTTGTGGAGGATCCAATAGTGGATAGTGAAATCCTTCACGGTGGTGAAAGCAGGAACGTAGAGCAGTGGCTCAAACTTCAGAACAAATCTTTCTGTTTGTGATTGCTTTTTTGTCTTTATTTACTTGTTTATCATTCAATTATTCTTGTCGATCAATGCTCATCTCAAAAAGATAGCAATTGAGCACCTCAACTCTTATCTAGAGAAATCACGAGGAGAACTTCAGAGCCCTTCACAGGGAATCTGGCTTCAGGTCTTATTTTGAATGATCAGTTGTGTTATTTCAGTTATATTGTCTAGAATTTTCATTTGATTAGCTATACACCTATTTACCACTTCTAAGTGTACTTTAAGTGGTATTAGAGCCTTGGTATCTAGATTTTGGCTTTAACAGCCTCAGAGAGATCCTAGTTGCTAATCATTTCATTAACATCTTCATTCTCATCCACTATAGTAAAAATGGCTGAAGGTATTAAGACCTCTCCTAAGTTTGATGGCGTTAACTTTCCCATATGAATGATTAAGATGTCGTGTTTTTGCAATCCCTAGGAAGCCAGGTTGCGAAGGCGGTGACTAAACCCATTAGTGTACCCATTGGTGATGAGGACACTTGGTCTGATATTTCCACCAAGGAGTTTGATGCTAATGCAAAGGCACACTATGTATTGCTTCAAGCCTTAAACGATGACGACATAGTTAGGGTCATTCATTGCAAATCCGCCTACGAGATTTGGTCACATCTAGTGGTTACTCATGAGGGAACATCACAAGTCAAGAGGGCTAAAATTGACCTCTTATGTTTCCAATATGAAAACTTCACTATGCATGAAAATGAGTCCATTGATGATATGGTTACAAAATTTACTAAAATAACTAATAGTCTTGCTTCTTTAGGTGATATCATTGAAGTAATTAAAAAGTCTAGAAGGTCATTTGTGCACTTTTACCCTCATGGAAAGTCAAAGATGCTACATTGAATGAGTTAAATAACAAAGAAGAGATGGAGCTCATCAGTCTTATCGGCAACCTTAAGACCCATGAGATGGAGAGGAAGGCTAGAGAAGAAACGACACCACAAAAGAAGAAGACAATTGCCTTCAAGTCTACTCCCACCATCTTCGAGGATGATGAAGAAGAAGTTGATGATGAAGGTCTTTCCCTCCTTGTATGAAATGTAAGGAGGATGTACAATAAGGTAAAGATCAACAATAGGAGACGATGGCAAGGAAAGGAGGAAAAGAAAATTATCTGTTTCAACTGTTGAAAGCCTGAACATATCATTGTCGAATGTATGGATATCAAAATAAGCCTTCTTCCTCAAACAAACAAAGAAGCCATTTAAGAAGAAAACTCTCAAAGCTACATGGGATTCTGAAAGTGAATCCGAAGAGGAGGTGGACACGGCAAACATGTGTTTCATGACAAATAATAACACACCTAAGGTAACTTCTGAACCATCCCTTGATGATTGTAATTTAACTATGGATGAATTAGGAGATGCATTTGTAGAACTTTCAAATAATTATGATTTTCTAAAGAAAAAATATCTAAAAACGAAAAATAAAGTTCTACAAAATAAAATTATCACTCTTTCTAAAATAAAGTAACTTCCACTATTTTATCCATACAAAAAGATTTTGATGCATACAAGATTTCATGTAAAGCAAAGTTTCCTATGATTGATGAAAATAAAATTTCTACTTTAAAAACTAAAGTCAACACTTTGGGAAATTTTTAAAGGAATGTGAGTTTGATAAAGCTAAATTAGAGGCCACGTTTTCTAAGAAATTTTTTTCAAAAAAACATATTCATGCTACACATGCTCACACTTCTAAATCATACACTAAGGGTCTGTTTGGTTGTCATAACTGGCCGTAATTCGTAGTTGTAATTGGTAAAGTCTTTTACAATTGTAAATGAGTTACATGTATGTAAATTTTACGGTGTTTGGTTGGTAATATAAAATTGTAAAGTGGGAAAGTGTATTGTACTTTACGGTGTTTGGTTGTCGTAATGTATAAGTCGTAAGTGAAAAAGTTGACCACAAAATTAACTATTTGGTGATTTTAAAAGTTTTAATACTGCAAATAAATATTAAAAAAAGTTAAATATTAAAAATTTTTAATATTAATATAAAAAAATATTATAAATTTGTATGACCACAAAATTAACTGTAACTGGGCTGTAAGTGAGTGATAACTAGGTTACAAGTGAGTGTTAGTTGAGTTACGTAAGTCTTTTACGAATTACGGTCCAAACAAACGCCGTAGTTGTCACTGGGTAGTAAATCATTTACGAATTACGGAGTTTTACGCGAAACAAACGGCCCCTAAGCATGCTCATGTTTCACATGCTCATCATACACATCATGCATTTATGTATGGTAGAGTTTATTCATGTACTTATTGTAGCTGAAAGGGTTACTTAGCTAAATTTTGTTTTGATCGTATAAATACTTCTAATAATCATATTTGGGTTCAAAGTACTAACGTCATAGGACCCAAAAAATATGGGTACCAAAATTAACAACTTCATTATTTGATATAGGTATACACCAAGGCTCCAAGACGTAGGAAACGGTGGTATCTTGATAGCGGTTGCTCAGGACACATGACTTGGGACATCAATAATTTTTCAACCCTATCAAGGTATCATGAAGGTGGCATCGTTACCTTCAGAGATGACTCAAATGGTAACATTATCGATATGGGTAATATAAAATTGGTTCATCTTTATTGATTGAAAATCTTGTTTTAATTGAAGGACTCAAACATAACCTCTTGAGTATTAGTCAACTTTATGATCGAGGTTTCAAAGTTAATTTGTTAGTTCTTCTCGCAATGTTTTAGATGGTAAAACTGATGTTTGCATTCTTTTTGGATTTTGAGAAAATAATGTGTATATTATTGATATGCTAAATTTAGATTGTAGTGCTACATGTTTAAATGCTTTCAATGAGGATTCTTGGTTATGGCATAAAAAATTAGGCCATGTATTTTTTGATAATCTATCTAGAATTAACTCTAAGGAATCGGTGAAGGGTATTCCTTACTTAAAGTTTAAAAAGGACCGCATTTGTGATGCATGCCAACTTGGAAAACAAACCAAGTCATCTTTCAAATCAATCAAGGATATCATAACATCTAGACCATTAGAGTTAATCTACATAGATTTGTTTGGTCTTACTAAAACTAAGAGTTTAAATGGAAATCGTTTTGTTTTTGTATTGGTTGACGGTTTTTCTCGTTCATGGGTTTTCATTTTGAAACATAAAGATCAAGCTTTTCACATTTTAATATTTTTAGAAAAAGGGTTGAAAAAGGAAAAAAATTTCGATTTTGCGCATAAGAAGTGATAGAGGTGGTGAATTCATTAACCATTCTTTTATCAATTATTGTAAAGAAAATAGAATTAGACATGAATTATCTTGTCCTAGAACTCCGCAACAAAATAGAGTCATTAAAAGGAAGAATCGTACTCTTCAAGAAATGGTTAGGACAATGATTAGTGAATACGAACTCCCTCAATATTTATGGGCCGAGGCCATAAACACTTTATGTTACATATCAAATAGAATTTATTTTTATAAAATACTTTCAAAATTTCTTTTGAAATTTACTATTTGAGAAAGCCTAATATTTCTTACTTTAGAGTTTTTGGATACAAATATTTTGTTTTAAACACCAAAGATAACTTAGGTAAATTTGATGTTGAAGCTTTTGAAACTAGTTTTGTTGGTTATTCTAACATTAGCAAGGATTATAAAATCTTCAATAAATCTTCTTTAACAATTGAAGAATCTATGCATGTTATGTTTGAAGAATATAATGCTTTTGTTAAGAATGTTGTAGAGATTGATTCTTTCAGTGAAGATATGGAGAAAGTAAGTTTGAAGGACTCACTTATCCAAGAAGATAAACCATAGCTTGATAAACAAAGTGAACTTCAAGAGATTAAAGTGGCACCAACACTGTCACTTCTAAAAGATTGGAGATTCGCTACAAGTCATCCCAAGAAACTCATCATAGGTGATGTATAAAAGGGGGTAACTACTCTCTCCAAACTCCATGATTTTTGTGGGCATTTTGCTTTTATTTCTTATATTGAACCAAAGATCATCCTCGAAGCCGAGGGCGACTCGTATTGGTTGCTTGCAATACAAGATGGGCTCAATCAATTTGAGCGCAACCAAGTTTGGCACCTTATTCCTAAATCCCATGATAAACCAACAATTGGTACTAAATGGATTTTTAAGAGCAAGTTAGATGAGTCGGATAATGTTGTTAGGAATAAAGCTAGGGTAGTGGCTCAAGACTACAACAAAATCGAAGACATCGATTTTGAGAAAACTTTTTCACCCGTAATACGGCTTGAAGCCATACGGAGTACACTTACTTTTACTTCTTATAAAGATTTCAAATTTTTTAAATGGATGTCAAAAGTACATTTTTAAATGGTTTTATTGAAGAGGAAATGTATGTTGAACAACCCCCGGTTTGTTGATCCTACACATTCAGCTTTTATTTTCAAATTAGATAAAGCTTTATATGATTTAAAACAAGCTCCTAGAGCTTGGTATGAAAGACTTTCAACATTTATTATTTCAAATGATTTTATAAAAGGTAAAATAGATACCACTTTGTTTACAAAACTTGTATATAGTGATATTCTTATTATTCAAATTTATTTTGATGATATTATATTTGGATCTACTAATGAAAAGCTTTGCAAAGATTTTGCATCATGCATGAAGAATGAGTTTGAGACGTTTATGATGGGCGAGCTAAACTACTTTCTTGGACTCCAAATCAAGTAAAGGAGTAATGGAAATTTTATAAATCAAGCCAAGTACACAAGAGAACTCATTAAGAAATTTTGACTTGAAGGGGCAAAAACGAGCAAAACTCCCATGGCTACTACAAAAAAACTTGACAAGGATGAACAAGGTATAAATGTAGACATTCAATTTTATAGAAGCATGATTGGTAGTTTACTTTATTTAGTAACTAGTAGGCCGGATATCATGTTTAGTGTAAATCTATGTGCTAGATTCCAATCTTGTCCTAAAGAGTCCCACTTGATTGCGGTAAAACGCATTATTAGACATCTTAAGGGCACTATTAGAATTGTGGTATCTGAAGATCAGATAATTTTTCATGACGAGTTTTTCAGATGATGACTACGCCAGTTGTAGAGTGGATAGGAAGAGTACAAGTGAACTTGTCAGTTTCTTGAAAATTATCTTATTTCATGGTCTTTCAAAAAACAAAATTCTGTAGCCTTCTCAACCGTCAAGACGGAGTATGTTGCGACCGAGGCTTATTGTGCACAAGTCCTTTAGATGAAACATACTCTCCTTGACTATGATTTGCATTATGATCATATTAAGATATTTTATGATAATACTGGTACTATTCATATGACTAAAAATGTAAATCAACATAGTAAGACAAAGCATATAGAAATTCGATATCACTTTCTTAGAGATCACTTGAGAAAGGTGATATTGAAATTGGTTATGTTTAACTGATTTTCAACTTGCAGATATTTTTACTAAGCCATTTGATTTTAACATATTCTCTTTCATTTGTAGAGAACTAAATATTTGTATTGTTGGTTCATGAGTTTTCCTTCTGATAGAATCTACATATGTTTTAATTTTTGATTATTTTTGCTTACATTTTTTGATGCATGACAAAAGGGGGAGAAGATTTATGAGTATTTATTAGTATTTGTTTGATCATGGTCTTATACAATGCCTTTATCATATAACTTATTGATATCTTGTACTTGATAACTAGCATAACATGAGGGGAGTTTTTACAAAGCTCTTTCCTAGATTTTCTTGTAATAGATCATATGTTTTGTTATCATCAAATAGGGGAAGATTGCTGGCCCAAAGGTTACAATCCCCAGTTTTTTGTTTTGATGATAGCAAAGCATATGAAGTACTAATTAAGTTCAAGAGTGTATTTCAGGGTTCAAGAAGATCTAACAGGGTTCAAGAAGATCTAACAGGTTTCTTCCTCTAAAAGAAGATATTGATGACTCAAGGGTACTCAAGAACGGGATCATAGCTCAAAGCACTCAGCGTCGCTCAAACATCACTATCAGAGAAGCCCGCTTGAAGATTCTTGTAGTCGATTAGAACATTGTAAGAAACTAGTTTGTTAAAAGTAGAATATAGATTTGGGGCTCAAAGATATACACGCATAAAAGTTCACGTTTTTAAAAGTATAGTTTTGACATGTTTGGTTTTGATACTTGTTCCATGTTTTCTTAGAAATTTCTATCTCAGTTTAGAACTTGTATCTCATGGCTATACATGTCTTCTCTCTCACAAAATTCAAAAAAAATTATTTGAAAATTTTCTTTATCTTCAAAAAAAATTCCTTGACCTAGTTTTTGGCCTAGGTCAGTCGACCGGGCAGCTGACCTGCCTATTACAGGCCAGAACGGTCGACCGCACGGTTGATCGAACCTCTGGCAATTGGGGTGTGCATGTTGTGCACATTCCCGGTCGACTGACCGGTCGACCGGTCCCTTATTGCGGTCGACCGGGCGGTCGACCGACTGTAACTAGTTTGGTCTCGTTAAACACGGTCGACCGAGAGCCAAAGGTCAAATTTTTTTTTGAATGGCCGGTCGACCGACAAACTGCCAGATTGGCAGTAACGACCAGTTCTTTTAAATCTGTTTTTAAACATGTTCTTTTAAAACGTGAAAAGTTAAATTTCTAGGGTCAATTTCTTCCCTTTTAGACCTAGTAAAACTATTTTAAAAGTGTTTTTCTAAAATCTAAATAAAGGTTCATTGCGATTGAATATTTCATAACAACAAATTCTATTGAAAATCTAGTTTTTGCTTTCAAAGAGAAAAAGTTTCAAGTTTTCTTTTGTGCTCTTATTTTTAAAGTTTTAATTGAGGTTTTTCTGCTCTTAAAATCTCACTTTTCTAATTTTCACTCTTACTTACATCCTTGAGCTTCAAGTTTACATTTTACTCTATAAGGTTTTTGTAAGAGAGTTGCAAAGAGAGTGTTTGTGATCTCTTGATCACCCAGAGCTTGTTATCACAATTGGATTTGTGCTGACTCTGGTGTAAAAGATTGAGTTGGGAAGTTTATACTTTAAGTAGTTGTAATTCCTTATTGTAAGGTCCCTTTGTGGAGGATCTAATAGTGGATAATGAAATCCTTCACGGTGGTGAAGGCAGGGACGTAGAGCGGTGGCTCGAACCTCGAAACAAATCTTTTTGTTTACGATTGCTTTTTTTTCTCTATTTACTTGTTTATCATTCATTTATTCTTGTCAATCAATACTGATCTCAACAAGATAGCAATTGAGCACCTCAATCTTATCTATAGAAATCACGAGAAGTTCAGAGCCTTTCACGGGGAATCCGACTTCAAGTCTTGTTTTGAGTGATCGGTTGTGTTATTTCATATTATGTTGTCTAAAATTTTCATTTGATTAGCTATATACCTATTCACCTCCCTCTTGTTGTAATTTAGGGACGTATGGCTCCAAATAACAGATATCTCTGCACTGGTACACCAAGTGAGACGGTCGGATACTGACCAGCCACTTGAATATGCCCTGCCCAAGCGAAGATCTTCCGTCCCCCACATCTTGGATTTCTTCACCATATCTAGCACCAAGATTGAAGGGAAAGTATCTATAGAGGTTGTACGCGTCATAACGATGTACCAATTTTCGCATCCCAGCTATATAAGTCCACAGCCATTGTGACCCTTCAAAGCGCTGAAGATGTGCAAAGCGCACACCTTCCAGCGGATCTTCTCCATGTTGGGTAATGGTGGGACAGTGCAATGCGAACCACGCCATCAGCTATGTGTAGGGCATTTCCACCCTAGGGTAGAGTCCATCATGAGGAAGCATTTTCCCTTTTCCCCTCCTGGAAGCCGGTGGTCTACAGAAAGCTTCTGTCAGTGCCTAAAGTCCACGTTGGATACCTCAGACTATGGCAAGAAGCAACCCAAGAGGTTTGTCATGAGCAATCTGGGCATCAGGAAAAAGCACCCATGACGAGATTTCGTCATGCGGAGGAGATGGGACGAAACATTTCATCAACCAAATTGACAGGAAGCCAGCGAGGAGAGCTTTTCGAGATATAGGGTGTTTTGCCTGACGATGAAAGATTTTAAACTTGTCACCCTTTTCATATAGCTCGTCATCCTCCCTGAGACGATATCTTCATGAGCACTGGACACTATCTTCTGGTGGATATCGTCATCTGAAATTGGGAATTGGACGTCTTCTGGGGCACTGTCTAAAACTGGGGACAAATAATCTGCCATACCTTTATCCCGTTTGCATTCCCGTTAGTGTTATGGACGTCCATGCAGATGTAGAAATAGCACATCAATTCCCGATGTGTTTCGAACATCCCCGGGTTGTCCTTCTAAATCTGCTCCAGCTCTATTGTGCAGGCACAGTACTCCACATATGACATCGAGCCCATTGGGAGGTTGGATATCTCCCACATCTCATGCAGCGCTAGTTCTAATTCACCAACAGGGGTGAAGAAGGTCCCTGAGGCTGGACAATAGAGCCAAAAGATGGCAAAAATGTTAGGTACACTGATTTCTATTCCATAGCAGGTGGCTCTAACTGCTTCATGAAGTCCAATCCATATCAGCTCTGCCTCAAAGTGTTCCAAGATATAAAGTGCCAGGTTCCTCCACCACGGCTTCTGAGCAGAATGTACCCAGCCTGGAGCCCTGGAATCCCTTGCCGGATAGTTGTCGTGGACCTTCATGAATTGGTTTAGGAAATTCTGAGCCATCGTCGGGTTTTCTCCTACGGGGAGGTCTTGTCCTATTCTCCCGGAAAGCATACCGAGTATGGCCCTAGGTGACCGATAGCGATTATAGCCGTTCAGTGTCAAAATTCCAATGTGAACAAAATCAGTAGACTGAGTCACTGACCATTTCATCTTCCACGGCACCGTAACAAATTGGAAGTACGAAAGCGGGAAGTGTCACCTACTCGATGGAAGATAGTACTTCTTGCCTTCCACATTAAAAATCCATTGGCCTTCCCCGACTAGTAGCTGCTGATCAATGTCGGGTGCCACATCCCCAAACATGAAATCCTATTTCCGATACACCACACGGTTGTGGTCCTCGAGCGGGAAGTAGTTAATATTCTCCACGTAACACGCTCGTAAGCCATGAGGATTGAAGCATCTCTCTCCAGCGAACTCTTTCACTAAAGAGGGAAGCCTGGCCCTGGAACTAGAAATGGACATTCCCGTCCATCCATCTGACTTTCCCAAATAAGTTGTTCGACGGTCTTGGCGCATACTGAACTGCAAAGAGACAAAGGACAAGTGATCGAGTTGGAACCTGCACACAGAAAATACAGAATTTCAGAATTGATAATAGGCAGTGCAAGGTATTCAATGCTACCACGATAGCAAGTGGATATGCGGGTCGTGATCCTCAAGGAGGGACTAGCGATGGAAGCTTTTCGCAAGTTCTCTTTTAAGTTACTTAAAATGATAAAAGCTCTTCTCTTGTTCTTTAAAAGAAAAGGAAAATAAGTTAAGTTAATTTGTGAAGCTAGTGGTAGGTTGAGAAGGTGGAGAAAATAGAAAATGAATTTATACAATGAAATTAAAAAGAATGAATAAAAGAGTTGGGAGATGGTAGTGATCTAAACTAAGAAAGAAAAAGAAAACTAAAAGAACTTACCTACCTCTTTCGGTTGATGACTCACCTTGGATCATTGGCATGTTTACCTTGCTTCGGAGGCGATCAACGCATAATCCACAAGATTGAGCTCAGTCCCCATTCGCATTACATGATCAAAACGAATAAGAATGAAATGATATAGAATCTTGAGGAGGAGATCATCATCATGAAATATCGGTGGCAAATACACAACAAGGATATACCGATGCTACTAGATCGCTTGGATACTCATCAAAAATCAACATAGGTAAAGTAGAAACGAGAAGAATAATATAAAAATAAAGAAAAATATAAATAAGTTACCTTTTTATTATTTGTAGAAATGTTGGAAGAAAGGAGGAGGTTACATCCGTGTCACTCTCAACATAAATCTCTCTCTCTCTCTTACTTATATGAATCTCATTCTAACTATGCTTACAAAGAAATAAAAGTCACATGAAAAGAAAAATAAAAAGCTACACTAACCTAGAATGAAAACTAGCTTAAGAATCCTTCTCTACCTAATCGCTCCTCTGTACACTGAGAAATCTCAGTATTTATAGGCAAAAACTAAAAGGGGAGAGTGTGGGAAGATAGAGAATCAAACACTCCCTATATCTTAACCAACTGCCCGCGAAAATGCGGATTTGGCCACGTTTCTATGGCCTAGATGTAGCTAGGTGGCCAGACTCGAGAGGTGCTGATCCTTGGTTTCTTGGTCTCCTTTTATCTCTTGCTGGATTTTCAGATTTTGATCCTGGATTTGTCGAAATCTCTTTTGATCTTTGGCTTTAACCATTGATTTATGAAGATCTGTTTTAACCGCTTGTTCAACTGGTTTTATCTGCTTTGATTTGCCCTGATCCTTGATTTGAATTTAATTCTGAATTAAATCAGAATTTGGGTGGCTTTGGGCTTGATTTCTTTTCCTTCTCCCTTAGTAATGGGACTGCATTTTATTAATAAAAATAAGACTAAATACATGATTTATTAGACAATAAATATGGGTATGTGACATTATATATGCAATGTAGGTGACCGATCACACCCCCACACTTATCTTTTGCTCTCCCTCGAGCAAAACATCAAAGTAATTCTAGGAAATTATTAGACCACTTTCGCAGGTCCTTCGATGGTACTAAGCATGTGCAACAAGCCATTAAACCTCTAGGTTTTCCCTAGAGGATGAGTTTTGTCTCATGAGGGTTTTCAATAGATTACACTCATAAAATCCATAAAGAAAGAGAAATTAAGAGTTAGTATTTTCAGAAAACATTTTGAAAGAGAAAAATATTTGAAGTATTATTGTAAAAGTTCAAGTAATCTATAAGTTATAGGAAAATTGAATTTTTCATTCCTAAACTTAGTCCCTTTTCAAAAACTTATTATCAATCAAAGTAAGGAGTCAACTTGTATTTCTCATCTAGTCTATTACTTTACCTTAAATCTTATGCACCTTCGTGACCGTGAAATTTTGACTAAGGGTTCTTTAACTCTAACACTTATGTATTTATTTATTTTTTTATTTTTGGTGGCATTATTCCTTAGTTTTATTAGACCCATGTAACGAGCGTTTAATCGGTGACTCCCAAACAGGACGGCTTAGGGTATCGGTGAGAAAACAACCCAAGGACTCGAGCAAATAAGGCCACAAAACTAAGGATTTTATTATATGGACCACTTTTAGGCATGAATACTCATACTTTATGAGGCACAATACCCAGCTTAATTAGAGGATTTTTGATATAAGTATATACATAATTTTTCTTTTCTATTTTTTTCTTTTTTTATATAAGGTATAAGAATCTTTATTTTTGAACCCTAAGTGTGTAAGTGCATAAAGCATGTATATTTCATCAAGGTTAAAGCATGTATATTTCATCGAGGTAAAACTCAAGACTAAATTACTTTTTTAAATTTTCTTCCTAACTGTAGAAATCAAACAAATAATCTTATTTTGACTAAGTATAAGAAATCCTAATTATGATTCTCCTATTCCTCAAAATTGACTTAATTTCTTACAAAAAAAATGTCAACATATTGTTCTCTTTTCATAAAGTTTTTTTTAGAAAAAGAAAATGTTAATTTTTTTTATTTTAAATGAAAAAACCTATGTTATGTTAGAACTCTCCCCCACACCTATCTCATGCATTATCCTGAATGTATGAATGAATGCATAGATGCATGAAAAGAAAAAGGGAAGAAAAATATTACCTTAAGGTAGTCGTTCTGGTGGCGGTCAGATTGGGCTCAGCTACCCAATCAAGATAATGTGGTGATCCATGAAACCCACCTTTAATGACCACTTTTCTATGTAAATAATTACAATCCCCAATATGAATAGGATCATGAAAGATTTTATCATGAAACTTATTCCCTTTACATGGCCAATCTTGAAAAATCATCACTGAGTTATTATGGTCAATACCTGTATCCAACAAAAGAATGTGACTTGGTAGAATAATTGATTTAGATTCAAGAGTGATAGGCTCGGGAACCATTACTAACTCAGGAAAGTCAACTTTAGGTTCGAGAGTCCGTTTTGGTTCAAGAGTTGATTCCAAATCTAAGAATTGAAATTCATATTCTTCTCCCATCAATGGAATGTGACTATCCAAATTTGGTGATTCAATTTCAAGATTTATAGGTACGAGAATAAATATTGGTTCCAGAAATTTGTCCAAATTGGGTAAGAATACTGGAGTCAACATAGATTCGAAGATGGAAACTGAATCATAAGGTTGGGGCTCGGGGTCACATTCACATTCAAATTCAATCTCATTGAATGAAAAACTTAACAATTTGTCTAAGGTTTTGAATTAGTCAACTTCAACTTTGTGTGATCAAATTGAGTCTTGATTAAAGTCTTTAAGATACCAAGATTTTTTGTTCCTATCAATATGGCTAGGGCAATCGGGAATGGTCGAACATGTGTTAGATAGAGTTTCCTCATTTCTATTTTTTACTATTTTAATATAATGACTCATTTATACTCGTAGCCTATTGATAGATTGAAAAAAATTATTTTCGAACTGAATCAAGTTTTTCATACTCCTATAGGTTCTTTTTCTTATTGTGGGACTTGGAACATGGAGTAAGGATCTTGAATTTGGGAATCTTGTGGGAATTGTGAGTCTATCATTTTCAGCTTTTGTACTTGGGACTCAATCATAGCTTCTATACTTTTCATAATCTCAGATTTTTTCTTCTATTGGTTGATCATGACTCGGAAAATTATTGGCTGAATGTTGGAATGGTGGTTGACAATATGACTTGGGGGAGTTGTATCCCTATTATATTTGTGAAGAGTAGTGATTATTCCAGTCTTGTTCATAGTATTAGGATTGGGATATGTATTGATTCGGATAAGACCAATCTGGCATACTTGGTTTGTTAAAGTTATGATATGCCGAATTAGTAATATCCGAGTCAAAAGAGGTCATGGTGTAATATGGGTTACCATTAAGATTGAAAAAATTGTTGTTATAAGCCATATCACACAAGAAATTTCAAAAACAAACAAAGTATTTTACAAACAAATAAACAAATAAATAAAAAGAAAAAAATCTAACCTAAGTTAGGGTAAACCTTAGACCTAGATGACTCCTAACTGGTTAGACTATCCACGGGGGTTATATTGCAGAATCTGACTACAAGTTAATCGATCAAGTAAGGCAAGATCAGTGGGAGGTATCCGTGCCTAAGCAGCGGGCCTAATTATACCAAACCACTGTCATTTGATGTTTCGGCTCATCAATTCCCAACCTTTGATACTGATTTGGCAAGAGTCAAATTCTAATCAACTTTTCTCTTAGGTTAGTCTCCTATTTGAGTCCGAGATGTCCCTAGGGCCAACGTCTACTCAGTTTTAGTTTGGCTTGAGTTAGTGAGTGAGGAGATTGTTTGTGAGCTAAGAGAAGGTAATGACTTCCCTCCTTATCTTGTTTATAGGACAAGCCCTTAAGTCAGTTTAGTGCAGTGTACAAGTAAATAGAAAAAGTAAAACTCAAGTAATATTTCATACAAGAATGAACTTTATACTAAATGCTATGCACATATACCTTGGTTCCAGCACTCTTCAATAGTAAATAGAAAATGTAACGTAATAGACACGTGTCTAAATGCAAAGTCTAAAACATTTTTAGCATTTACAATCAACCTTTTACTGTTGAATTAGAAATGTATGTATAGTGAGTCAAACAAGGAAATAAATAGCTACAGATATTTAAATTTTGCAATTCAGCCAACCTATAAAAAATACAAGTTAGTAGTTCACTCAGATTGCCGTGGCAATGTAGCAAATCTGAGGGCTTCTGGGCTCTATTTTCTTGAGCAGAGTCCAAAGTCACTTATATGTCCACTGTAGCAAAAATTTACTTGTTGCTAAATTTGTACACCAAGAACAGAGAAGAAAGTCAATAAAGTAAACAAAAAGAGTTACTTACCGTCTCTCCCCAGCAACGACACCAAAATTTGATCGAGTTGGAACCGATACACAGAAAATACAGAATCTCAGAATTAATAATAGGTAGTGCAAGGTACTCAATACTATCGCAATAGCAAGTGGCTATGCGGGTCGTGATCCTCAAGGAGGGACTGGTGATGGAAGCTTTTGCAAGTTCTCTTTTAAGTTACTTAGAAATAATTAAAGTTCTTCTCTTGTTCTTTAAAAGAAAAGGAAAATAAATTATGTTAATTTGTGAAGAAAGTGGTAGATTGAGAAGGTAAAGAAAATAGAAAATTGATTTATACAAAAAAATTAAAAAGAGTAAATAAAAGAGTTGGGAGATGGTAGTGATCTAAACTAAGAAAGAAAAAGAAAACTAAAAGAACTTACCTACCTCTTCCGGTTGATGACTTACCTTGGATTGTTGGCACGTTTATCTTACTTAGGAGGCGATCAACGTATAATCTATAAGATCGATCTCAGTCCCCATTCACATTACATGATCAAGAAGAACAAGAATGAAATGATACAGAATCATGAGAAAGAAATCATCATCATGAAATATCGGTGGCAAATAGACTATAAGACTATACCGATGCTACTAGATCGCTTGGATACTCATTAAAAACCAAAAGAGATAAAGTAGAAAAGAGAAGAAGAATACAAAAATAAACAAAAATATAAATAAGTTACCTTTTTATTGCTTGAAGAAATAATGGAAGAAAAGATGAGGTTGCATCGGTGTCACTTTCAACATAAATCTCTCTCTCTCTCTCTCTCCCCCCTCTCTCTCTCTCACATGAATCTCATTCTAACTATGCTTACAAAGAAATAAAAGTTACATGAAAAGAAAAATAAAACCTACACTAACCTAGAATGAAAACTAGCTTAAGATCCTTCTCTACCTAATCGCTCCTCTGTACATTGAGAAATCTCAGTATTTATAGGCAAAAACCAAAAAGGAGAGTGTGAGATGATAATGGAACAAAACGCTCCGCATATCTTAACCAACTGGTTGTGAAAACGTGGCTTTGGCCACATTTTTGTGGCTTGGGTGTGGCCAGGTGGCCACACCTAGTGGTGTTGATTCCTGGTTTCTCAATCTCCTTTTATCTCTTTCTGAATTTTCAGATTTTGGTCCTAGATTTGTCGAAACCTCCTTTGATCTTTGGCTTTAACCAATTAATTTGTGAAGATCTGTTTTAACAGCTTGTTCAACTGGTTTTATCTTCTTTGATTTGTCCTGATTTACCCTGATCCTTGATTTGAATTTAATTCTGAATTAATTCAGAATTTGGGTGGGCTTTGGGCTCATTTTCTCTTCCTTCTCCCTTGGTAATGGGCCTGCTTTTTATTAAACAAAAATAAGACTAAATATATAATTTATTAGACAATAAATATGGGAATGTGACATTATATATGCAATATAGGTGATCGATCAAAAAGTTTGTTAATAAATCAGAGAAAATATACGAACCTTTGTCTGTGTTAAGTAGAGACAAAGGCCAAGTTTTAGCCTCACCTACATGGCAGGGCTAGGCCAGCCTTAAAAGGCTTAGCCTCATCTATATGACAGGGCTGGACTGGCCTTAAAAAGGCCAGGTCTTAGCCTCGCCTATATAGCAGGGCTAGACCGACCTTAAAAAGGCTAAGTCCTACCCTCACCTATATGATAGGGCTAGACTGACCTTAAAAAGGCCAAGGCATAACCTTGCCTATATGGCGAGACTGACTTTGCCTAATCAGGAAAGTCTTAGCTTCATCAAGACACTGAAACAAAGACTAAAACCGTTACCCAGAATTTGCCAAATGCGAAAAGTCAAGGGAACTCAATCACTAAAATTAGCTGGTAAAGCTAAAATTGAGGGAGATAAACTCTCTAAAATCACCAATTAATTGGTGAAGTCGCTGAAGCAACGAAGCTCACTAGCTATAGGTTAAGTGACGATTGGAACGAAAGCTTCCGTCACCTCATGGACCTCCGCCTCCTTGCCTGGACGATGAGAGGATGCCATGAAGTCATTCTGAAGAAGGTGATGAGCTTGGTGTGTTTGAAAATGAAAAGGAGGGAAGAAAAGCTCTATTGCAGACTCGCTGGAAGAATAGTAGAAAATTCTCTGTAAAAGGACTATAGGGGTCCAATTTATAGGCCCCACAATACAGCCTCGTCGTTGGCGCTTTAGATTTTGAAGCGCAGGCGAGGCTAAAGCACTCGAGTGCTTAGCTTCGAAAAAGGAGTATCCTCCCTCACAGCGCATGCGAGGCTAGCGTTGACGAATCCACTTCGCTTTGAAAAGCGAAATTATTGTAATATCCCTAGTTTAAAATACTGTATTTTTATTTTTCTAAAGTATTTATTTTTGTTTCCTGATTATTTTATTATTATTAATTAACTTAATTTGTTGCTTCTTCTTCTTATGATTATTAATATATCAAATATACAAATGGTTTTGGAATATTAAATGTTAATTTAGCTTTATTTATTATTAGTATTATTACTGTTACTATTATTAATATTAATTATTATTATTAATTTCTACATTTAGTAGTAATTATTATTATTATTCTTTCATTATGATTATTATTTATTATTATTAGTAATATTATTAATATTATTTTCATTATTATTATAGTTATTGTTAATTATTACTATTGGTGTTTGTTATTATTTTAATTATGATTAAATACTATTATAATTGTTATTATTCTTAATTATTATTAATGTTATTGTAAATATTATTATTTTTATGTTAATAATTATTATTATTGTTATTAATACTATTGTTGCTATTATGTTAATTTTTACTTAATTAGTATTATTATCATTACTAGTATTAGTATTTTCTCTATTTCATTTTATCTTATCCTATTACCCTTTGATCCATTCCCATGATCCTATAACCCTTTACCCATATACCCATTAACAGAAATCCAATCCATACCTATTAGCCCATGATTTACCCATTATCCTATACCCAACACCCAATATCCCGAAACCAAATCTCTCTCACTTTATATATAATCTCCTAAATCTAACCCTAATCATCAACCTTAATCATCTTCCCCTCTTTACCACAGCCGCTGCCCCCTTGGCCATTGCCATCCCCACATCTTAATCCACCTCACCCAGCCTTGGCTGGCAGCAACACCCACATCACCCCTCCATCTCCCACACCATGCCACCATCACCATGATCTCCAGCACCATACACCATCCCGTAGACCATGTCGCACTCAGCTGGAGCCCCCTTCAATAGCACCGGCAGCACACCCTGGGCTTCCTCCCCATGCGCGCTCAGCTCAACACGCAACATCCGAGGCCATCTTCAACCTCCATGGCGATGGTAGCACAACAGCTCCCTTGGCCGGCCAAGCACTCCTCTGGCATACTCCACCACTCCGTGGCAACCCAACAATCGGAGCCTTCGTGAGCCACCGGTATCCTCCATCAGCGAGCGCGAGCATGCCCGCATCCAGTCTGGCGAGATCCTCGAGTCATCGACATTTTTTGTGGTTTTCGTCCTCACCGTTCGTCGGCCATTAGCAATCATTTTTTCCCCTTGCCGTGAGCTTTCCTCCCTCTCTTTATAATTTTTCATGCATGAGTGTACTGTTAATGCATGTGTGTGTGATTTATGTATACTATGAGTGTGTATAAAATGTATTGGATTGTGTGTGTAAGTGTTAGATATGCATGCATTTGTAATTTAATGCATGTGTGTGTTATATGAATTGTATGTTGTGTGTTAATGCGTGTGTGTAAGTGCATGGGCGTGTGTGGGAATGTATTTACATTTAAATGTATGTAAATGTATATGCATGATTAATGTGTGTGTTGGTGTATTCTAATTATGGTGTGTGTTTGTGTATTTTAATTATGATTATATGAGTGTGTGTGCTATGATGAATATGTATGTATATGTTAGTGTATGTATATATGTAGCATATGTTTGCATATGTATTAGTATATGACTGGGTGAGTATATTTTTGGTTGCATGCTGTATAGTTGCAGACTCGCTCGTGCGATCCAAATCAGTAACAGGAGACCGGACCTGATCTAGATTTGTACCCATTATGGACTCGATACACTGGCGATTCGAAGAACGATCCATAAGATGATTTGGAGGTTTATACTGGTTCGTGTCGTGAAGACCAGATGACGATTTGGTTCCAAAACTGTATCATTTCATGTGAATATTTGCTCTTGTGTCATTTTCTTATTTATCATTGTCAGTGTTATCTACATATTATTTGTTTCATTTCAAGTGACTGTCTAAGATATTCTACCAGTATGACTACCCGTATAATTTTATTAGACATCAGTGATTATTCACTTTAATTATGTCGTTGATCTGAGTATTTATCGGCATCATTTTATGTGTTAGAAATTCACCGCTGTTGGCTTAGGTCCAGTATTGATACATCTTAGACTGTAACTTATTTCGATCTATAGATTGACTGATTTAGTTCATATTTGAGGATAGATAGTATCACTCATGTGTAGTATTTACGTATAATTATTTGGTGTATTAGAACTTGCAAAATAATTATCTGTTGATTGATTGGTGAGTTGATGAGGGGTATCTTGTTAGGTATCAGTTTTTTATATACTTGGTGGTATTTAGAGTTATATGGCAGTTCTTGATGTTACCCTAGAGCATCAGTCATATATGGATTTTAGATCGTATTGAGATATTGGACTTGCGTCATTTCATGTAATAGTTGGTTACCACTAATGATTTATGACTAGGTGTGGTATACTTTAGGCCGAACTTTATATTGTAATGACCTAGTTATGATAAATCTTAGAATATAAATTGATTGATCTTGAGGTTGATTAGTTCATGATTAAAATTAAAGGTTCATATTTTATGTGCTATTACTTATCAGACTTGATATTCATATACTTGGTGATAAGTTAGATTAGTATTCATGGTATTCTGAGAAGTGGATTATATTGAAGTTACTTACTAAAAAACTGATCTTCTGATACTTAGACTGATATAAACTTAGAGTTAGAGTTGATTAGAATGAGGTTGGTGTTCGTTTCAGAGGATTTTGATCGGTGTTCTGATGAGATTGATGTAGCTGAATTTATAATTGTGGGTATTTCTGATTTTACCCCTGATTATATTGTTTGAATATTGATAATTTTATTGATGTCAATTATCAGACGCAGAGGTATTTTAGATTCTATATTGCTTGAGGATATTCTATTCTTTAATTGTGATCTAGATTTCTGTTGGATAATCTGATCTTGAGGATGTTCTTACTCTTCATTAGTGATTTTGGTATCTGTTGACATAATTGATCTCGAGGATATCAGTAGAGTGCTATTCATGATTGATTCTTAATTATTGTCGTTATCCAGCTATAGAGATAGAATTATTGTGAGAATGGTTTCATTGATATCAGTGATAATATATATTCAAAATTTGATAGCGGTTATTGCTTGATCTCAGTTATTGGTGACCGAGAGAATTAGAGTAGATTGGTAGCGAGGAGAAAACTGATTAACTATTTACTGGACTAGTGGTTTATAACATCAGATATTCCGGCATGGACTTGACTTATGATTTTCATAGTGATTATTGAGACTATAAGTCAATGGATCAGTATTGTTATATCCAGTACAGGTGGATAAGGTCTTGATCAGTTCTATATCAGATTGTACATTGATTAGATGGTGCAAGATTATTGTTAGTATTTTATTTCATGTTGTTGCAAGTTACTAGAAAAGTATTGTTAGACCGTACCCCATATACAGTCCTATTGTTCATCATATACACAGTTACTAATACTGCTTACTGTTCTTATTACTGTTCACCATGTATACAATTACTGTTTACTGTTACTGTATTGTTACTGTCACTGTATCGTCCCAATATTCTTAGTAACATGAATATCGATTGTTACAACTGAATTGAATAATAATATAAATGGACAGTTACACTGGGATTGAGAAAATTAATGGAAGAGACAACGTCTGTATTTTGGGTGGATCTAGGATATAGGTTGCATACCGAGATACGGTTCCACTGCAGGGTTCCCGAGGATGACTGACATCCCATACTGTTACTGTAGTACCTGGTGGTATGGCCTGATTCAGCGCCATACATCTAGGTCGTGGTCCCGGGTACGCATGGAACCCACCTAAAGTAAGGATAATGTCTCCAACCTATCAGTTTTAACTTAAGACCTCGATGACACATGTAGTAGATGTAGTAAGGAATGCGTCTATTACAGGTGGCACTTGGTGTTTGCTGACATAATAAATAAAAATGTACTGCAACTGATCATATTTGCCTTATATATGTATGTTATACTGGACACTTGATTGTACTCATGACCTGATTGTGCGCTGGACTCTAGCAATGACTGACTATATTCACCTGATATATAGACTGTGACAGACACTGACCTGATTATACATCTGGTTCTATTACTGACAGCCCTTATTACTGTCTATTTATGTTTTATATGTTATTTTCAGTCTTATTTCAGTATAGATTATCATCTCATGCTCACATGTTATATGCACGTGCACCTTCCCCTTTATTCTTATACATTCACTAGGGGTTCTAACTCCCTGGATTTGTACATTCAGATTGGATGTTCTATTTCATTGATCAGGTGTTCGATGAGACCGGACGTATCGCGAGGAGTTGGAGTTTCTCTCTACTTATGTTGGTATTCTTATCTTCCTTTTATTCATGTCTTTATAGTCTCCTTGATTCCATATATATATCAGACTCATTGTTATTCTATTTTTGTATTTATTGATATTATATGTGGATATCTATATGTAGTATTGTAGTGATATCAATCTTATTTAGTAGATTTTTATAGCTAGCTTGGATTACTGTAGGCTTAGCGTGTATACGTGGGATATTTTTCTTGCGTATATACGTCCCTGACTCTCATCGTGACTCTGTTTTCACGTATTTTGAGAAGCAGGGCATGACAGTTATCTTGAAGTGCCTGAAGGCGAGGCTACCCCAGAGGCGAAGCTATTTCAACCCGAAGGTGAGGCTACCCTAGAGACGAGCCTATTTTAGCCCAAAGGCGAGGCTATTCCAGCCTAGAAGCAGAGCTAAAGTTCAGGCCAAGCTGAGTTTAACGATCAAGGCGAAGCTTAAATCCATATATTTGTGATCTTTTTTTAAAACCGAAGCAATTAAAATTATTTCAAAATCTGAATTATCCCATTGCAGATTTATGAAAACTTTCAAGGGATTTTATTGAAACTCCAAAAAGACAAACTCTTAGACAACTCTTCAACCGGTCTGAACGGTATCCAACTTGTCGACATCTATAAAAACGAGTTACAGATAAACTGATGACCAGTTCTACCCACCCTGAGGGACAAAGTAGAAACTTAAACTCAACTGATCCAATGAAGTAGACAGCAGGTCAAGTATTAATTTTAAAGAGTCCTAACTAGGTCTATGAGGCTAAGTCAGCTCAATACTTAACCTCACATGAGCCCAAAGGGACTAGCTTCTCATAAAACTTTATAGCCTCGCCAAAAGGCTAAGTATATAGTTTCGTAAGAAACTTTACAGTGGGTTAACTCCTAACCTCGCCTGAGGCAAATACAAGCTTCGCTTGAAGCTTTTCTTGCAAGCTTCTCTCAAAGCTCTTAATAGCTTGTAAAAGAGCTAATTCTCATCCTCACTCGAAGCTAACTACAGCCTCACCTAAGGCTTTTATTAGCTTTTCCTGAAGCTTTCTGGCGTCTTCGCTTGAGGAGTTATGCTAGCCTCGCATGAAGACAAATCCAGCTTCGCTCAAAGATGTTTGCACCCCTATGGGAGCACTTGTTAGGTTAATATTTGACCGAGTCATTAGTGGGTTAACCCCACTACTTTTTTGGGTTAATGCCACTTCAAGTGGGCAGTTACACCCGTCTACTTTGTGCCACGTTAAGTGGAGAAGGCCAAGTCAAAAGGCCAGCTTTAAGCTCGCACAAGCCTGCCTAGCCTCGTAGAAGGCCTGTAGCTTCTCAATCTTTGTACTCTCGCATGAGACTCAGAATAGCCTCTGGCGCGATGCCAACCGTTTATTATCAGTCTTTACTGGATTCGAGAGGCAGTTACACCCCCCTAAAGCCTATAAATAACTCATTCTTGGAATGAGCTTAGGGCTGAGATTTTCTTGCCGATTTTGGCTACTTGGCTGTTTTTGGTAGACAAAGGAAAGAAGACTAAAAGTGTCTAACTTGCCTTTGCTTTCAAGAAATTCAGAGAATTACTTTTCTAATTTAGGGTGTCAATACCCTAAGACCTTCTTCTCTTAAGGAATCTCCAGAATCAGGCAAGAAGGAATTCCTTAAGACTCCATCGATCGCATCGTCAACGGAATAAAGTGGTAACACGCTGATCAGACTTCCACCGGCATACTTTCCCAGAATCTCAGAAGAGATACTTGTAAATTTTCTTTTAATTACTTGTAATTTTCTCTTCACAATTTTGTAAGTTTTTTCTTTATTGAATTTTCAATAGAAAACAGATATCAGCATCTTTGCCTGATGATGTAAGCTCAAGAATATGTTCACTCGCTCAAAATCCCCATTGTCTTCCTCTAGGATGACATCTTCATGATCACTTGCCTTCATAGCCTTGGTGATCCGCTTGTCTTCCACTAGGGCCTGAAGACTTTTGAGAGGTCCGTCCAGAGGGTAACAAATAGTCGACCCAAGTCTTTAGGCTATTGGTAGCTCTATGGCTAGAATGAAGGTCGAGACATCTGTAGAAATAACACATGAGCTCTCGATATGTCTTGTACAGAGCCGGCTCCTTCTTCTCTAGTTATGCTAACTCTTTGGCACACAGAAAATACTCCTCGTATGGTAATGAACCCATTAGGAGGTTCGATACTTCCCACATCTCATGGAAAACGCATCTCATGGAGTGCCATCCCCAGTTCGCCAACCGGTGTAAAGAATGCCTTCAAGGTAGGGCAATACATCTCGAGAATTGCATAGAAGGTGGGTATGCTGATCCCAAAACATGTGGCTCTGACGGACTCATAAAGTCCCAGCCGCATCAAATCATCTGGAAACACTTCCAACACATACAGTGTGAGGCTGCTCGCCACTGCTGTTTGAAGATGCTATCCCACCCCTGCGTCCGGAAGTCTGCTGCTGGGTAATTTTCTTTCTCATTTATGAGTCGATTCAAGAAGGTCGAAACCTATCACGAATTCTCTCCACTAGCATATTACATCCAACATTGCCTGGGTGCAGATCGAGGATGCATCACGGAGGTCCATCTCTACTAATCCATAGCTGATCAAAATCCACACCTGTACCGATTCCATGGTCCAACTCACCGACCAGGTTATCTTCGCTATGTAGTCACTGACTGAAAGAAGGCCATGAGATAGTGACGCCCATTCTCTTGGAGGTAGTAGCAGTCTCCATTTAGGGCATAAACCCATTGCCCTTCCTCGGTAAGTAGCTGCTGATCTATGTCCGGTGTCACAACTCCAAAGAGAAAATCGGGCTTCCTAAGGATTGTGTAGTCCTCCCCCTCGAATGCGGCTGTCGTCGTGACTATTCTGCGGGTTCGCTTATCTCTGCCTAAGATAAGGACATTGTGTTTGGGAGTGTTTTCTTCATTAAATCGTGAGGCCTACCCCTCGAACTGAAAGTGAATATTCCTATCCATTCCCCTCACAAACCCAAATAAAGTGTTAGACGGGCCAGGAGCATAGTGCACTGCAAAAAAAGATGAACAAGCATGTTAGACTATAAATAAAGAAGGAAAATCAAATACATTGAAAACTTCTAAGGCATAGCTTCGCTTTCTCAGCGAAACTAGCTTCGCTCCAAGGCGAAGCTTCGCACAGAGGCAGAATGCCAAAATCCCTAAGGGTTAGCTTCGCATGGAAGTTTAAGAGTCCCTTAGGCCTAAAGAAGTTCAAAAGATGCAGCGATCATCATCTAGCTTTGCCTCAAAAGCTTAGATTCACCTCGAAAGCTTAACTTCACATTCTGACAAAACGCCAAAAAGCCCTAAGGGCTAGCTTCGCCTAGAAGCTTTGAGAAGAAACTCTTCGGTTTCTAATTTTGATCAACAAAATTGAAGGGGAGTAAATCCCCTAAAAATTTGACAAAATCAATTTTAATGGAGTCTGACTCTCTGAGATCATCAAATTTTGATGAATCTTGAAAAATCCATCGTGGATTAGCCAAAATGGCTTTGAAAGAGATCTAAAAATCTCTGAAAAAGGGAAATCCCCACCGAGGATGGGTCTTTCGATGGCTAGAGGTGGCGGCGCCATCGCTGCAGAGGTTACAACCTCTTTACCAGAACACTGTTTGGGTGCCATCAAAGATTGTGAAGAGATCTTGGGAGATTTGGATGAAGAAGACGAAGAGAATTAGTTCTCTGATAAATCATTGAAAAACTTTAAAAGAGAAGTTAACTTCTCTAAAAAATCAGCCAAGTTTGGCTTTTATAGGCTCTGGGCCTTTAGGTTTGCCTCCTCAAAAGGAGTTTAAGCTGTCACTTTGAATTAAATTCAAAATGGCGGTTGGAGGTTCAAAACCTAAGCAGCGAAGTTGGTTAACTTCGCTCAGACGCCATCTTGAACTTCACGCGAAGCTCTATTTTTAGCTTCGCAAGAAGCTTTGTTAGCTCAGCAGAGAGCTTATATTTTAGCTCATCCGTAGCTTTACCAGAAGCTTCATCTTAGATCCATTGAGAGAGAGCTCATTATTAGCTTTGTGCCAAGCTCACTCCTTATGAGTTCCTACATTAAACCAATCTGGTTATCTAGTTCAGTGCATATCTGCACCCAATGGGCTTTCCTGACCTAAGCAATGTCAAAATTTAGGTCTCAGGCTTTACGTTCAAAGTATTTCAGAATCTGTACCAATCCATTACAGGTTCACGAAAACTTTGAAGGGGGTTTTATTGACACTCCGAAATGACGAACTCCAAGGCAGCTCTGCAACCGGCCCGAATGATGTCTAACTCGTCGACAAAGTCTTGTCCATCCCTGATGGACAAACCAATGACTTGGACTCCACTAATCTAGTGAAACAGATAGTGAACCAAGCATTTTCCTGCTAAAGAAGCCCAAAAAGTCAACTCCTAGCTTCGCTGGAAGCTCAGTGCTAGCTCCACAGCGAGCTATCAATAGCTCTGCTTTTGAAGCTTCTCATAGCTCTGTTGAAAAGCTCTCTTTTAGCTTCACTGCAAGATCACTGCCAACTTTGCAACAAGATCAGTAGCTCCGATGTGGGCTTGTCTTCGCATGAAGCTCTCTTTTTAGCTCTGCTGTGAGCTTATCCTACTAGCTCTGTTGCAGGCTCTTTATGGTCATTTTTTGACAAGTTAAATCTTAGCACGAGATTAATATGATCATTATCACATTTTAGGTAGTTGCTTGTCATGATCCAATGACTCCTCAATCATTTGGAGAGGATCAAGGAAATCCCTTAAAAACTAGAGAAAATCAAGGGGTTGATATAACAACCTTAAGCCAGTTGGCTGATTAGCTCCGCTGGCGCAAGTTAATTTCGTCGAGGTTGTGTTTAGCTTCAGCAGAGCTAGGCTGTACTAATTTTTAGGGGAACAATTATACCCCTTGAAGCCTATAAATAGCCCAATGTTAGGCAGGATCTAGGTTGGATTTTGGAGAAACCTTGGCTAGAAAATGCATAAGAGGGCTGATCTTCCTAAAGAGAGATTTCACGAGAGATCACTCTTTAGCTTTCGGGCTTTTCTCAAAAAACTTTTCTTCTCTTTCAGGGTGCTAGTACCCTAATGATCTTTCTTTCTCAAAGTATTTTCAGAACTAGGTGAGAAGAAAATCTTTAGGCAGAAGACTCGAAGACTCAATCATCCATATTGTCAACAAAACAAAGTGATCACACGCTAACCAGACTTCCATCGTCATACTTTTTTAGAAATCTCAGTAAAAAATTCTTATAATTTTCTACACCTTTGTAAAGTTTTCCATCATTTCAAATTATGGAAACAATGGCGAGATTGAGATCGAGAAAGAGGGCTAGGACGGTGAGGACATAGCGAGGGTGATGAGAAATTGGGGTGGGTAAGGCAAAGAATTGAGTTTGAGAGAGGGATAGAGAAAAATAAGGGGATTTGAGAGAGAGAAGGTGACAGATCTAGGGCGGCAAGGGCGACAGAGAAAGGGCGGTCGGGACTGAGATTTGCGAGAGGGAGAGAGGAGATGAAGGAGATTTGATATAGAGGAGGCCGGGGCGACGACAGAGAGAGGGATCACATCTGTGGTAGTGACAGAGAAAGGGCGATGGAGGCTGAGATTTGAGAGAAGGAGAGAGAAGAAGAAGGGGATTTGAGAGAGGAGAGAGATATTTGGGGCTGAGATTTGAAAAGTGAGTTTTTTTTTTGCAAAATTCACCATATTCTCACTTATTATTACTCAACCTCAGATCTGGGGTTGAGATTTTGCCACATCAATGACATAAGAGGTAGTTGGCGCTTTCTCGGCTCTCTCCCTCTCTTTCTTTCTGTATATTGAGAGAGGAATATGTATCTAAGTTGTCATCTAAGAGAATTCTCTTAGATGAAGGCTCAAAACTCTAATATCTCAATTTTTTTCATCATTTGATCACACAATATGATGTTCATGTCCTAAGATGTGTGCTTATAAAAAATCACATGATTTGGAGTTTGTTTGCTCATATATCAAATGATTGAAAATTTAACAATTTTTCAATAGTAAAACAAATGCAACCATTTGATACATGATCAAAAAAAATTTAAATCACGTGATTTTTTATAAGTACACATCTTAGGACACGAATATTATATTGCGCGGTCGGATCATAAAAATTTCGGGATGTTGGAGTTTTGAGCCACCATATAATAAAATTCTCTTAGATGACAACTTAGATACATATTCTTCATGTGTGTGTGTGCCGCGCGCGCGCCGCGCACAGAGAGAGAGATAGACTTCTGTCATTTGGAAGGATTCGAGGTTGAATCCTTTCCACTAAAATGTAACCCTATGACATGTGAATGTAAGATCCACTTCGTTAAAGTTGATCTACATTATTTCAAGTAATTAAAATAAAAAATCAAGTATTTTGAATATTTTTTACCCATCCATCAAGGAGGCACAAAAAGGACGGCCGAAATAGTGAGTTGGTTAGTTTAATGGTGTATAATATTTGAAATTTAACAAAAAATCATGTGTGAGGATTTTAAGTGTTTAGATCATGATGAAATGGTCGGATCGAGATTTTGTATGTCTAAAATGTAGATCTAAGCCAATATGCTATTTTCGGCCGTCCATTTATGCCTACTTGATGGATGGGCCAAAAGTATTCATAATATATGATTTTTAATTTTTGTTACTTGAAATAATTTAGATCAACTTCAACAGAATAGGTCTTGCATTCAGATGTCTAGTGTTGTATATGAATGTGCAGGATTCGGCCCCGAATCTTTCCGTAATGACACGAGTCTATACATACATACATACATACATATATATATATATATATACACACACACACACACACACACACACACACACACACATATATACATATATATATATATACATATATATATATATATATATATACATACATTATATATATACATACCTATATATATATATACCTCTATATATATATATATATAATATATATATATATATATATATATATATATATATATATATATACCTATATATATATATATATATATATATATATATATATATATATATATACCTATATATATATATATATATATATATATATATATATCTATATTGTAAAGTGTTCCTAGTTGGTCTCCTTAGATTACAATCTAAGGGGGTGGCTTAAAACTCTAACATCCCGATTTTTTTTTACGATCCGAACCATATTATCATCTTCATGTTCTAAGATGTAAACATATAAAAAGTCAAGCAATTTGGAGTTCATTTACTCATTGATCTAATGTTCCATTTTGTTATATTGTTAAAAAACCATTAATGTTTGAACTTAAAGAAAATATAGTAAACAAACTCCAAATCACGTGATTTTTTTTTATATGTATATATCTTATAACATGAAGATGATAATGTGTGAGGGGATCGTGAAAAAAAATCAGAATGTTAGAGTTTTAAGCCTCCTCCTTAGATTGTAATCCAAGGAGACCCACCACGAACATTTTTCCCATATATGTGTGTGTGTGTGTATGTGTGTGTGTGTATATATATATATATATGTATGTATGTATGCATGTATGTGTATATGTGTGTGTGTGTGTATGTGTGTGTGTGTGTGTTAGCCCAAAGGCCATCACTCTAATTTTGATGATGATTAATGCATATAGTTATAGTACTAATAATCTTATGTTTATTAAGTTTTAGATATTCAATTAAGATCTTAGTCCGTGTTTAGCTTCATAAAAGATGTGAAGTCAAGTTTTGAAGCTATTACATATTGATTCAAGAGTTCACGCTGCATCAAGTACTCAAAGAGGAGTCTAACTCATGGATCAAGTTTGGATCAAGTCAAAATGGAGAAGAAGATTTTCTAGAAGACTTGAGTCCTAATTTATAAGTTTAAGATTTTTGTTTTAAATAAAATATAAAGGATAGATTAGTTGTGGATTGCTCAAGCTTATACACACGCACACAAATTTGTACATTGTCTTTTATGTTAAATATTTTTGTGCTTTCGGTTTAAACCGCTTTAACTTCAAAAGATTATTTTTTATATGGTTTTTATTTCAATAGAATAAGTTTTGTACTTTGCAATATGTGTATCCACACATATTTGAGCTTCATATATTTATAAAAACTTATTTCTATGAGTTTTGGTTTATCATGAATACATCTTTGTGTTTTTTAGATTTTCAAGAATACATCTTTCAGTTTCATGAAT
>JAVJIF010033254.1:0-19771 GCA_038442645.1 Agave tequilana | reverse complement strand
TTGGACACGGAAAAGGAGGAGGTATAAAATTTCCTTGAATCAGATGAAAAATTACAACAGACTAATCTTCCGGTTACAAGGGAGGGAGGATGTTGAAGCTTGAATCCCCCTTTGTTTAGTGCTGGGTTCTTCGTGTGGCGGTGGAGAGTGAATCTTGTTCTCCGTTGACCAGATGACCGTCTGGACCGTCAAGGATCTTCTCCTTGGCAGGTAGAAGGAGTAACTCAGCCCCGTCTACCAAAACTCTAAAAGAGAAGGTAGGCGAAGAGCAACTTGTACGCAGCAAGTTAGCTTGAAGAGTCGAGCTCTCTCTCCCTCTGTATGTGTCGCGCCTGTTGATATCTCTCGGCGCTCTCTTTTTGTCTATTGATGCCCTTTTTTTTTTCTGATCGCCAAGGTTCCGACCCTTTTTCATAGTGACGGGGCTATTTATAGAGGTCTTAGGGGGTGAACGTGCCCCCCTAAAAATCTCACACGATGAGAGCCAACTTCCCCGCTACATGGGCGGTAACCAACCCACGTGCCTGCTAAAGACACGCCACGATGGGAGCTGGTCTCTCTACGTGTGGGCAGTGATTGGTCCCTTAACCAAGGCGGTTATAACTGAGACGCGGGTTTCAGGCCGAGCGCCTTGATGCCGAGACGCGGGTGTCAGACCGACGCGCCTTGATGCTGAGGCGCGGGTGTCAGGCCGACGCGCCTTGATGCTGAGACGCGGTGTCGAGCCAACGCGCCTTGATGCTGAGACGCGGGTGTCGAGCCAAACGCGCCTTGATGCTGAGACGGGGTGTCGAGCCAACGCGCCTTGATGTTGAGACGCGGGTGATAGTCAACGCGCCTTGATGCTGAGACGCGGGTGTCGAGCCAACGCGCCTTGATGTTAGACGCGGGTGATAGTCCCTCGCGTCTAGAGCTTGAAACTTTGCTTTTCAATGGCTTGTCCTCCAGTAACTTTTGGACAGCCTACAGAACCCCCTCCAAAGTTTTCGATATTCCGCAGTTAACTGGGACGGATTTCGAAATACTTTGGACTCTAGCTGAATTCACCTTCATGGCTGGACTGTTAATGCTCCGGTTTGATCTATTCTGGAGTTGGTCTTCGTGAGTGTACTGTTGAACTCTTTGAAGCCGCTAGAGTTGATCATGTTGAGTGTCTAGATGCACAGTCTAAACCTCCCCGATTGCTTTTAGTCTGTCACGGGAGTGCTTTAAGCCAGGAGTGGTTGGTCTTCTGCTTGTGCCAGTGTACTGTTGAACTGATTCGCAGAAGCAGTGACTGAATGCGGGTTCCTTTTTGAAAAGCAGAGATGGTACTGCTTTAAAGACGCGATTTCTGTAGGGTGCATCCTTTGGCAACAAAACGCGCCTGATCTTCTATGAGGCAGACGCGATGCTCCGCTGAAGACGCGAACTTCGGAGAGACGCATCTCTTGAGTATAGACGCGATTGTCTGGGCACATTTATGGCGATGCTGACGGGGCATATCCATCGAAGAGACATGGCCGTCGGGTGCGAGTCCGTGCCACGTCATGATTGCGCTGCCAGTTGGCCTGGGGAACCGACGGGATTTCACCTTTTGGCGCGCGGATTTTCTGGCTCATTAAATGATCCGTGCCACGTGTCGAGCGACGATTCGCTGCAGAGTCGTGGTGCATGATCTTCTCTGTGCGTTAAAGTGATTTCGTTCCACGCGTCGAACAGAGATTCATCGCAGAATTCATCGGGCCATACGCTGCGTATCTTCGCGAATCCTTGTGCCTATAAAAGGCCACAGTTGGGAAGATTCCTCTTCTTCTCCGAACGCACGTCGCTGATAAAATTAAGAAAGAGAATTTCCCCTCTGTTCATCCGTTTAGCAATGGCACCCAAGACCAAGCCGACTGCTTCTTCTTCAAAGGCGACCGTCGCCGAGGCCCGGAGGGGCAGCTCCTCCTCTGCGCGGGATGTTGTTCTCCAAGGTCTCCAAGGTAAATGCCTTTTAGGCGTGAATTTCACCATTAAAGGAAGTTGAAGAACCCTTAAGAACCCTTAACACACAAATTTAAATCGTGTTTGATTCCCAGACGCAGTCTTTGGGTTGATAACCGAGGCGCAGGTTTGATGACCCGGTGCCATTAGGTCCTGCCTTTTGGACCCTTCACTTAGAATATTTCTAATTGTGAAGGGTTTAAAACGCGGACTTTAATCAGGTGCTGGTAAGTCTTGGTTTGCAAAACGCGGATTTTGCAGGTCTGGACGCGGATTTGATAATTCCTGCGTCCAGTATCTCCTCTGCGTTTGGACGTGGATGCGCAGGTCTGGACGCGGATTTGATAATTCCTGCGTCCAGTGTCTCTTTCTGCGTCTGGGCGTGGATTCGCAGGTCTAGACGCGGATTTGATAATTCCTGCGTCCAGTGTCTCTTCTGCGTGGTGTCTCTTCTGCGTCTGGTTTATGAACACTTAGCATTTTTTCCTTACTTTTGATAAAGTATCTAACTAAGTGTCCTTTTCTTTTTGCAGCGCCAGACCTTACTACTTCACTCGCCAAGACGCGCCACTTTGGACATGTAGGTGGTGCTGACCGGGACTTGACCTTTGTGCTACAAAGGACTGTCCCTGTGACTGCTGACAAGTCGCAGGCTCGTGAGGAGAGGCTCTCGAATGTTGACATGAGGACTCTTCGGGTGCTTATGACCGCGCAGCATTCACAACGGATGCTGGCATCAAGCTGGAGAAGCCTGCCTTCTTCTTCGGAGATCGCATCCACGATGGCGGCTATCGCGTATATGACGGAACTTACAAATGGCTCCGTCAAATAAGGGGTGGAAGATTCTTTCTTCCAAACATGGAGAGGATGTTCCCGCTGTCCTATTTCCAGCACATGTCCGTCCCTCGGAAGATGGAATGGGACCTCTCTCGATATGTTCCTGAGATTACTCTCGGTGATTTGGGCTCCCATAAAGTACACCCGTCATGATAGCCATGACAGGTCGGTTATCGGCCTTTTCCCTGGGTCGCACAAGTCTGAGGTTCCGGCTGGGGAGATATCACACTTGGCACTACCTTCCTCAACGCATTCATGGAAGCGGAGGGTGATTATCCGGTTGGGTTCCGTGCGCCCGGTGGGTCCGTTCCACGGAGAACTATTGGTGGGGCAGGATGGTCGGCTTTGTCCTTACCGAGCTCGGGATCTGCTAAAGCGTGTGGGACTGTACTCGGCAGTCAGAGCCGTGCAGTGGGGATCCCTCAAAGCTCTCAGAACTTCTTCGGGGTTCTAGAGCGTTATATATTCTTTGACGGGGACGTTCTTCACTCCGGTCGGGGAGATGGGCCTCGCTCTGCACGAGTTGCATGAAGTCTCAGGATTGGCAACAGGGGACATTCCCTATGAGGAATATGTCCCGACCACTGTGGAGATTCACCTTTTGAAGGAGGAGTATCCCCTAATATATGAGACCTACTGGGAAGTGCTATGTCACTTCCACATTTGCGGCCAGATAACCAAATGGCGGTCGCAGGGAGTCAAGCAACTGTCTTGGGCCAGTTACTTGTTCAACAACGTCAACACCAAAGACCATCTGATAACCCGATTGGCTCCCAGCTCCGATAGGGAGATTGAAGACAGGATCGACCAGGCTTCCGACAGTTTCTACACCACGGAGTCGAACGAGGACGGTTTCGACCCTGACTTGGTTTTTGAAAGCTTTCACCATCAAGTCCGGACCCCTATCTCCGATCGGGCGCTGTTGGCGGGCTTTCTGATGCTGTGGCTGAAGCGTTGTGTGGTGCCCACGCTGCCACATGAAGTCATTGTTGCTGACGTGGTGTACCCGCGGTGCTCCTGGCTCATGGCAACCCCATAGCCCTTCTCCCGGCCGTGGCGGCTGGTATTCAGAGCGGGCTGCGGGCGCTAGCTAAGAATTTCTGCGAGCCACCGAAAACTGCAGACTCCGAGGGAAAGCTGTATGTTGACTCAGAGGGGAATTCGACGGTGAAGCGTCCCAACCCTCAGGTCGAGCTGCCTTACACGTACCTCATGGCTTGGTACGTGATGCATTGCCCTTCCTTGATGACGGCGGTGCGTTGGAGGGAGAGTTCTGTCCCTTTTGTACAGCGGTTGGAGGGTTCGAACTGGCGTGATCCTTATATATATTACGTCCGGAAGTGCCTTTCAGACCCTGCGAACTACCAGCTCAATCGTTGCCTCCCCCATCCCTAGTGCATCTTTCGGGGATCTACTTATTGATTCTGCGGGCCCAGATGATTTCACGAGGTTATCCACGAGCCTTCTGGTGGTTGCTCAATATTCGGCCCGGATATGTGCTTTTCCGACAAGGGACGTCATGCACCATTGAGCCGTACATGCCGAATCGCTTCGCTCGACAGTTCGGCTATGATCAGCTCTATGTCGGGAACCCCAATGCTCGACTCGCCTTCGAAGGGAACCTGTTCGAGGGTGCTCGGGCCTGGTACTACAGTGTGGCTGGAGGGACGGGAGCAACTTTCCGTCTACCTCTCGAGGGGCCCAAGTGCCATATGAGTCTCAGCTTCTGCACTTGGTACTCTCAAGCCATCCAGACACCAGACTTTTTTCCGCGTCTTCATGCATCGAGAGTATCAATGCAAGTCTCGAGGCAAGGACAGAGTCCGGTAAACCGTCGAACTCGTAGAACAGTACCTGAAGGCCCAGAAGGAGGTCGGTAGAAGAACGAGAAGGGAGCCACGAGCCACGGAGCCACGACCATCAAGGGCGGAGCCGCAAGCGACTAAGGCGGAGCCGCGAGCAACAAGGGCAGAGCCGCAAGCAGCTAGGCCTCGACAGGCGGTGAGCAAGCGTCGTCAGGGCTCTACTTCTACTGCTGGGCCTGCCCGTAAGAAGGTGCGGAGAGACTTGCGCCAGCAGTTTCTCTACCAGCGGCCATCCCTTCTGGTGTCAGGGAACTGAGGGAGGAGGATATAGCTGAAGAAGAAACTCCTCTAGTCCGTGTTCCCAGGTCGCGTAGCAGAAGCCACGGGTCTGCGGAGGAAGGGGAGCTTGTTGATCGATCCACCGCCGCCACAGACGAGGATGAGCAGCTAGAGGTCGACATCATGAGCGAGGAGATGTCGATATTCTGGGGATTTTAGCTCATCCCGAGCCTTCTTCTACTCATGAAAGAAGAGATGAGGCACAGCAGTCGGGGTCTCCTTGTGTCTTCATCTCCAGTCCTCGGGCAATTGATCCCAGTCCTACCACTGGGGTAATTGGAGGCAAGGCTCCGGTTGCAGAGCTTCCTCGCGTTGAGATGTCTTCTTCCTCGTACTCAGGGGAAAGCGAGTTTGAAGACAGGTCGACTACGGTGATGAACCCACCCTTCCTGATCCGAGCAAGTTCTCCCATATCTCGGAGGAAGAAAGTACGGGGGGGAACCGTTGACGGCGCCATCACCGTTGGCGACAGTTGTTCCCATTGCAGGTATTTTCACTTGATTCTCTTTTGTTTTGAAGAAGGTGTCTTAACATTCTTCTTTTACGCTGCAGGGTTGGCTGAGGATGCCGAGACTACAACCTCCTTGCAGGGGGAGATGGTAAAAGAGGTGACCCAGCTCGAAGGAGTTGAGGCTTCGGTTGGCGAGACAACTTCGGAAGGGGCGACTGCGGAAACTAGAGAGCCCTCCGCTTTGCTGAAAAGGAGGTACCCACTGAGGCTGGGGAAGCTCTCATTCTGCAGGATTTCCCAAGGTTCGCTATCTCTGGACCTCCCGTGGTAAGGAAGTTCTGATATTTTGAATGTTTCGTTTTTCACCTTTGTGGCTAATGTTGCGGTCATTTGCAGAGAGAACTAAGGGGCTCAGGTGGAGGGTCCAATGATTGATATCCCTCCAGAAGGCCACACGGCTCAGGTCTCGGCTGAAGTTTCTGAGGAGGAGGTTCCTGCAAAGATAGCACCTCTGGAAACGCCCGAGGCTACTTCTGCTCTACCGTATCGGTGGTCAGCACAACTCTTGTGCGAGAAGATCCGCCTTATCCTGTGACAAGAAAAGGGGTCGGGAAGCTTCCCAGGTGGTGATGATATGGGGGAACTGGCACGCCAGATGGTGCAACAATTCTTTGCTTCGATGGGATCATGTATTGATCTCATCTTACGTGGAAGCAGCTCCTTCAATTTTGTCCGGACGCTTCTCAGAAATCTGGCCGAGAACGTCGAATTAACCGGAGGCCCCTCACTTGCCCAGGCGTGTCTGCGGGTGGTGGAGCAACTGGGAGACGACCTGCACGAGCTGAAGTCTTTGGAAAATGCCAGCTCTTCTAGTGAGGCCTAGGCCACCCTAACCCGGCTCTTAGCTGCTCAAGAACAAGAGCGACAGGAGGCAGAGGCACAAATAGATGCAGAGATCCGCAGCCTCGAATATTCCCAGGCTGAATGTCAGAAACTAACTACGATTCAAGGGAATCCGAGATTGTCATGCAGAGCACGGAGCACGTCATCATCAGTGCTCGGGACACCATTGCCAAGGCTCGGGACACCATTGCCAAGGCAGAAGCTGTGCTTGCGATCAATGAGAAGAAGCTTGCTACCATCAAAGAGGAGCTTGCGGAGCAACAGGCGGCTAAGGCGCGAGCTGAAGAGAGTCTGTCTCTACATTCTTCCAGGGTGGAATCTCTGCGAGCGCAGCTGGCTGCAAAACCCTTCCTATCTGAAGAGGAGCTGCGGGTCCAAGCCCTGATGGAGGCTGAGAAGGCACGTCAGACCAAGATGCATCATCTCAGGGAGCAAATCCGTTCCTTGGCGAACCAGGACATTTAGCCTTCTTTTCTTCTTTTTTTTTTTTGTAAAGAAAGAACACTCTATTTATCAGAGTGTTTGTATCCACTTTTGATATAAAAAGGACATTTTTTTTGTTCCATCTTCTTTGCTTAGCTGTGGATGAATCCAACTTCTTGATCACTGGCTGTGAATACTGAACTTAGGTAAGACTAAGTTCTTTCACTGAAACGCAGCATCGACTCGCGGCCTCTGTTCACAGGGAGACGCGGGTATCAGTTCAGAAGAACTTGGGCAAACCAAGTTCTTTGGGCGAAACGCAGCGTTGATCCATAGGAGACGCGGCCATGAGTTCAGAAGGACTTGGGCAGAACCAAGTTCTTTTGATGAGACGCAGCGTCAATCCATAAGGAGACGCGGCCATGAGTTCAGAAGACGCGGCATCCGTCTGTAAGGAGAGACGCGAATCTGCTTCGCTAGGAAGACGCGGATCAAGCAGACGCGAGGGACGCAGCCTTGTGCATTTTCATTAATCCCAAAATGGACTAAGTGTTCTCCTTTAAAAAGGACCCCGTTTGCTGAGGGGACGCGACTTTGCATCACGCGGACATTCCTCTAGGACGCGGGTGATCGTTATCCAATCTGGGGAGGGGACGCGATTTTGGATACGGTTCTTCAGTCTGCGTCTTGGTGTAACCTCCCAGGCGTTACATACAGCCTGTCATAAAGATTTGATGTGATCTCCAAATCTCTATTGATGATCGGGAATGCAGATTTTCGCTGTTTCCCGAAGCGGTTATCCACGCGTCGGCTTCTTATTGGTCTTGAGCGTTAATTCCCTTTAATGAGAAACTGATGCGGGTGGTTGGAGATTGGTGCCTGCGACGGTTTTCGAAGTGGCGTTACACGCGTCAGTCCCTTATTGGACCTTGACAATCGTGCGGTCATTAAGGCCGGCGGTTCAGATTAGGAGATCATTAATTGCAGTTATCGGGGGCTGCCTATAAATAGGGCGCACCCTCTCCCTTCAATCCAATCTTTGGACTGTTTTCTTTTTGAGAGCGAGCGCTCTGAGAACCTTCATCCTTTTCAGAGCATTGCCTCCATGGATGAGGATGGCTCTGTGGATGAAGATGACCCAGGGCTTGTATGCTCCTGTTTGGTCTCTTCGGGGCAGAGTGTCTCTCTGATCATCTTGCACGCCCGCGTCTGGACAGCGGAGAGCCCGACTCTTGGTTGAAGCCTCTGTTGGTACGCCGTCCCGATTAGCCATGATATTTTAATCTACCACGGCCTGTACCTTGGCATCATCATTATCTGGACCCCCTCACGAAGTCTGTGTTGGTGCATTCCTTCTGGAATTTGTGCCACAGATTTGAACTTCTCTGGACGCGAGTGCGGGGTCTTTGGCACTTGGCGCTGGCTTTGTTCACAAAGCTTGCGTTTCAGAGCCACTGTCTTGGCGCGTTTTATGGCTACTGCTTTGGACAATTCCAAAAAGGTTTCAGACCCGAGCCTTGCAACTCTTGTTCACTTAACAAGGGAGATGGTAACTTTCGGCGTCTGTGCCTTTTCGGCGTCTGTGCCTTTTCGGCGTCTGTGCTTTCGACTTGGGCGCAGAACGAGACCGCGTTTGTCTCTGCTGACGCAGCAGTTTGGCTCACTGCGTGGGTCATTCCTGCGTCTGCTTGGCTGACTGCGTGGATCATTCTCCGCGTCTGCAGTCTGCATTTGCGACTTAGTTTTTTCTCTGTTGAAACATACTAAGTTGCAGATTGTTCTGATTCCTTTGTTTCATTTCTTGCAGGTAGGCTTGCTGGTTTGCTGGGCCCCTGGAAGGATGCTTTGGCCGGCGAACTTGTTCGATGTTCACCTATAAGAGAGTATATTATGGTCCTCGTCACCTATAAGAGAGTATATTACATCTCTGACGAGGACCCAACCCTCGCCAAGGTCTCTTCAGATCTGCTTCGCCATTCATGCCTGCTGGCTAGAGATGGTCAGGCTATGCATGACGGCGATGAGGGCTCCGGCGGTTGTGGTGGCGGACAAGATCCTCTTCCTCTCCCACCCCAGAAGTGACATCAAGGACAGTCTATGTCCGTTGGATGGCCTGCTAGGGAAAGAGACGCGCCTGAACGAAGGGTTGCAGGACCTTCTGTTGCCACCAGACCTCAAGAACACCACTGCTCTTAGCTTAGTCAGCTAGGGCGCTTTCGATGTTTACATCATGCATTGTGGTGTAACCAGCTTCTATTGTAGCCACAAAACATCGCGCACTTGGAATCAAACGCGGCTTATAAGGAGTGAGTGCAACCTCTAAGAGATAGAGAGGGACTTCTTTGTAGTCCTTAATTGTAACACTCAATCTTATTGTATAAGAGAGCGTTTTTACTGTAACACTCTATCTTATTGTATAAGAGAGCGTTTTGTATCACTTTCATATGTTTGGAAATAAATAAAAGTGACACTTTTCTTTTTGCCTCTTTCATTGTCTTGAATTTTTTTTTTTCTTAGACCCATAGAAGCAAAGAATCTCTGACTTTGTCAAAATTATGATGATAATCTCAACAAGTCAAACTTTGGAGGGAAAGATCCTATTTCAGGAACTCTCACAGTACTGTCAGAGGTGTAATATTAACTTGACAGAGATGAAATAATTTTTGGTGGGCCTGCCACTTTATAAGAGAAAGCGACAAGTAGAATTGGTACCCCCAGGGAGGGTGAACTCTGATCAGAGGTTTAGAGTTAACTTAATCGAGTTCAGCTGGGGATTTGATGAAAACACTGTAAATTGGTGTAATATTAACCTAACAATGTTTTTAGGTGGACCTGTTATTCTATTGAAGAGAATAACAAGTGAGATTAGACTCGTGGAGAGTCTAGGAAGGTTTGTTACCATCAGAGGTGTGATATTAACTTGACGGTTGAAAGTGGTCTTGTCGGAAGTGTAATGTTAACTTGATAAGGATGCGAGTCAGAGGTGTGATATTAACTTAACTCAGAAGTATTTCAGTTTTGTTTAAAAAACTGAGAATGTCACTGCCATAGGTGTGATGTTTAACTTAACAGTGAGGTAATGCTAGAGGTGTAATGTTGAACTTAGCATTGGTCATCTCGACTTAGACAAGGAAGTCGAGGAAAGATCATGGCCATAGGTGTATTGTTGAACTTAGCGATGACTCAGATGCTAGAGGTGTAGTGTTAACTTGGCATCATTCATTTCAGCTTCGATGTGGAAGACTGAAGAAAAGTGACTGTCAGAGGTGTAATATTAAACCTGGCAGAAACTTGAAGTACTGCTTAGAGGTATAATGTTAACTTAAACAGTAGTTTTTGTCAGAGGTGTGATATTAACTTGACAAGAATTGGCTTGAGCCGAAAACAGTTTGAGGACTTGTCATTCTATGGATGAGAATTGACAAGTGAGATTTGAAGTGCCAGAGGTGTAGTGTTAACTTGGCAAAGTGTAGAGTTGACAAGCAAGATTTGTACTCTACAAGGTGTATCTCATTACCAGAGGTATGGTGTTAACTTGGCAACGATTGTTTTTTTTTTGTGGTTCTACCATTCTGTGGATGAGAATTGGTAAGGGATTTTGGAGGAAAGAGTGGAATCAAGTCCACTTAGGATTTTTAGCAAACCCCCAGCTATCAACGGATTTGAGGTGCCTTTACCAACTACCGTTTGAGTTGGGCTAGCCATGCTATTCCCCTCAGCATGATGAGTTGTCGAAGACTTATGTTGGGCTTAAAAGCCAACATTTTCCTCTATCCTTAGCGTCGGAGCCGTCGGATCAAATGGGAACGTATCCCTTAGGATTTTTAGCAAACCCCAGCTGTCAACGGATTTGAGGTGCCTTTACCACTACTGTTTGAGTTGGGCTAGCCATGCTATTCCCCTCAGCATGATGGTTGTCGAAGACTTATGTTGGGCTTAAAAGCCAACATTTTCCTCTATCCTTAGCCGTCGGAGGCGTCGGATCAAATGGGAACGTGTCCCTTAGGATTTTTAGCAAATCCTCAGCTGTCAACGGGTTTGAGGTGCCTTTACCAACTACCGTTTGAGTTGGGCTAGCCATGCTATTCTCCTCAGCATGATGAGTTGTCGAAGACTTATGTTGGACTTAAAGCCAACATTTCCCTCTATCCTTAGCCATCGGGAGCATCGGATATTAATGAAGAAGCTCTTCTTGTTTTGATCAGAGGTGTATTTTTAACTTGATCAGCGGAAGAATACCATCTAAGGATAGTATTTCTTCAGGAATCTGCCATTGATTGGCATCATAAGTGTATCGCCATTCGAGGTTATGAGGCGATATGACCCATTGAGTAGACTGACTCTACCACAAATGGTCCTTCCCATTTGGGTTGGAATTTTCCTCTTGTTTTGTGCGTCATCACCATGGGTCTTCTGACGGCTAAGACAAGATTGCCTTTCTTGAAAGTTCGTACTTTAACTTTCTTGTTGAAGGCTCTGGTGATTCGAGCTTGGTAGAGCTCGATTTGTTGTTGGGCTTGCAGACGCTTGTCGTCTAAGGCCTCCAGTTCCTGGAGTCGCTGTCGATGCTTCTCCTCTGTCGTTATCTCTGCTGTCAAGGCGACGCGTAGAGATGGAATTTGGATTTCAGGGGAAGCACGGCTTCACATCCGTATACCAAGGAAAACGACGTGGCCTTTGTCGGGGTTCGTACTGTTGTGCGATAGGCCCATAAGCATTCGCCTAGCTTGTCGTCCCAGTCGCGTTGACTCTTCGAGACGAACTTTTTGAGAAGCTTGCCAATGGTCTTGTTGAAAGCTTCTGCGAGGCCATTAGCGGCAGGATAGTATGCTGTTGAAGACACACTCTGGATTCTGAACTTAGCGCAGAATCTCTGGAATGCCTGGCTGATGAACTGGGGTCCATTGTCATGGACAATCCGCCGAGGTACACCGAAACGGTAAATAACGTGATGTTTTACGAACTTGATCACGTTGGACGACTTCACCTCCTTCAAAGGAATGGCTTCGGCCCATTTGGAGAAGTAATCGGTTATTGCTAGAATGGACCGATGTCCCTTTGATGATGGTGGGCTGATAGGACCAACCACATCCATCCCCACATTTCAAATGGCCATGTAGAAGTCGTAGAGTGGAGGTATCCTAGTGCTTGATGGATAAAATCGTCGTGCACTTGGCAGGCGTGACATCTCTTTGGCATAAGTGACGGCATCAGCAATCATCTTGGGCCAATAATAACCCAATCTTTGAAGTCGATGTGCCAGTTTTGGGCCAGGTTGATGGGCTCCGCACGTACCGTCGTGGGCCTCTTTCAATACCTCCTGGGCCTCTTTTGGTGAGAGGCACCGGAGTAAGATCCCGTCATGCGACCGACGATACAATGTTCGTGTAATCGCATTATAGTAAAACTTAGGGGCTTTCCTTCGAATGGCAGCCGCTTCTTTGGCGTCCTCAGGCAGG
The DNA here is from genome assembly GCA_038442645.1 of Agave tequilana. NCBI lineage: Eukaryota > Viridiplantae > Streptophyta > Magnoliopsida > Asparagales > Asparagaceae > Agave > Agave tequilana. The sequence goes on along the minus strand of JAVJIF010033254.1, from coordinate 7,586 downwards.
ATGCCGTACAAGACATAGTCGATGTAGGGAATCGCCAGTCTTTAAGCTCTGGACCGGCCGACAATTCCAGCACTTCTTTGCCTCGACAATCTCCCTTTGAGTCCTGATAGTCCTCGAGAGTATTTTTCGGGCAATGCAAGTCGTGGCTGTAGACGAATATTTTCTCCATTGCTCCAGCTGGAAGAGCTAGGGAGGCAGCCAGGGATGCGAGTGCATCTGCGTGCGCATTTTGCCTGCGCGGTACATGGTCGATGTAGAAGCTTGTAAACCCTTCGGCCATGCGGATAGTCGCGTTGTAATAGGGTACTAAGTCTTCATGTCTGACTTCGTACTCCCCGCGAACTTGGATGACGATGAGCTTGGAGTCGCCGTATGCCTCGAGATTTTTAACGCCAATCTCGTCGGCGAATTGCATCCCAATCAAAAGAGCGTTGTACTCCGCCACATTGTTGGAACAGGCTCAGTTAGCGAGACAGCTCGGGGAATGACATAATTTTGTGGGGATACAAGTACTACCCCTACCCCTGCTACTAAGTGTCCCTCGGGCTTGTTCTTGATGCACCGTCGAAGAAAAGTTGCCATACTTGACTTTCGAACAATGTCTGAGTCAGGCAGACTTCAGCAACCTCATCTGGGAGATCCTCGTAGAGTTTGGCTGCTCTCGGATCTGGGTGTTCAGCTAAGAAGTCCGCCACCGCTTGTCCTTTAATAGCCTTTTGTGGCAGAAAGTGCATCTCATATTGTGATAGCAATATGGCCCATTTTGCCAGCCGGCCATTTACGATGAAGGTTTAGTCATAAGTAACCTCAGGGGGTTGACTTTTGATATGACGTTTATAGTTTGGCCTACCAGATAGTGTCGCATTGTCTGAATGGCGAACACTAGTGCCAAACATTCCTTCTCGATCGGGTTGTACCGATGTTCGGCTCCGATCATTGTTCTACTCAGATAGTAGATTGCCTGTTCTCGTCCTTCTTCATCATTCTGAGCTAGTAGAGCTCCCAAAGAATGGTCCATTGCCCGGACGTACACCAGGAAAGGCTTTCCGGCTACTGGAGCTGCAAGGACTGGTGGTTGGGTGAGGTATTGTTTGATTTCCTCAAACGCTTGTTGGCAAGCATCGTCCCAAATGAACGAGACACCCTTCTTTATCAACTTAGCGAAGGGCTGGCATCTTCCAGAGAGGTTTGAGATGAACCTGCGGATGTACGCCAATCGACCCTGTAAACCCCTGAGTTCCTTGAGGTTTCTCGGGGGTTGCATCTCTTGGATAGCGCGGACTTTTTCCGGATCCAAATGGATTCCTGTGGAAGTCACAACAAATCCTAGGAATTTGTCACTGGCTACCCCCAGGAAGGACTTGGTGGGGTTCATCTTCAACTGATGAGCCCGCATGATGTCGAAGACCACCTTCAGATCAGCTATGTGATCTCCTTTTATGCGACTTTTCACCGCAATGTCATCGACATAACATTCCACCATTTTGCGCATTTGCTGATGGAAAATGGCATTCATGGCCCTTTGGTAGGTTGCCCCCGCATTCTTCAGTCCAAAAGGCATGACAGTATAGCAATATACCCCTAGAGGAGTCCTGAAGGAGGTATGCTTTTCATCATCAGGATACATTTTGATTTGATTGTATCCTGAGAATCCGTCCATGAAGGACATTCGTTCGAATCCACAAGTATTGTCAATCATAACATCTGTGATTGGCAATGGGAATTCGTCTTTGGGGCAGGCCTCGTTTAGATCGCGGAAGTCGATGCAGATCCTGATCTTCCCGTTCTTCTTGGAAACGGGGACGATGTTGGCTACCCAGTCCGGATGTTGTTCTTCCCTGATGAAGCCAGAATCAATAAGTTTTCTGACTTCTGATTGAATTGCCTCCATTATTTCTGGGCGAAACCGTCGCTGTTGTTGTTTGACAGACTTTACGTCCGGATTGATGTTGAGGCGGTGCATGGCCACTTGAGGATCAAGTCCTGGCATGTCCTCATAATTCCAGGCGAAGACGTCTATATACTCTTGTACAAGAGATATTAGATCCTTCTTCTCTGAAGGTGACAGGCCGTCACTTATGAAGATGGGTTTAGGGTTAGCCTCATCTCCTAGGTTGATCTGAACGACCTTGTCTTCTGTGGGTGGCTCGCGTTGTTCAAAGCGGGTGTCCCAAAGAGCATTTAAATGTTTGATCCAAGGATCTGTATCGGATTGGATCATTTCTTCATCTCCATCTCCGAGGTGGCTTGTCGAAACCATGTTCACTGAAAGTTCCTTGAAGATGTTGCCGACACTGACATCTGACTCCCAAGATGATGTGTCTGAAGAATAATTGTTGCTCGACGATTCTTGAGAATCGGAGGCTGATGGAACCGGAGTTGATACATAGCCCAACCCCCGGCGCGTCCGATGATAATAATCGGGGGCTTTCCCTTTCGGCACAAAGGATCAAGTAGCGTTCTTCTTCCTTTGCCGAAGTTCAACCCGGGTCTGTTGGTTAGATCATACCCCATGCACTTCATCATTTTGAGCGCTTTTGGTTCATAATGACTGAGCTGAGGGGATTCCTCCTCACTTTCCGATTCTTCGCGGGGCGTTGGTTCAGTCTCGTCATTCGCCCAAAAAGGATTGGTTTTTGGCCTTTTCGTCTTGTCGGAATCATGAATATAGATTCCTGCGCATCACCATTATCCTGGTATGTCCCGAAAGATGATTTTACTGGTACATGCAATGATGTCAAAGCATCCATTGCCGACCAGATGTCATCGTCTACGTCGGTACTAGTATCCGACGGTATTGAATCGGATGCACACGCAGAAAAAATACTCAAAGTCTAAATTCTCATTAATATACCACCGCCTGCATCGTCGGTGGTATTATCAACATCGAGCTTATTAGTGCTCTTTACAAGTGGTTCCAACTTCCACAGGCACTCTTCTTGCTCGGGCTCAGTGTCAGCCTCATTACCAGAGTCTGGCACCTCCAATTGCGGAGTTTCATCCACCGGATCCTGATATAGGAGGGAGTCCGTGAAATAATTTTCGACCCCTTAAAACGGATACCTTTCGGCAACCAACGTTTGCACCTTCCCACTCGCGTCAATGTATTTCATGACTTGGTGAAGAGTGGAGGGAACGATGGAGTTGCGGTGGATCCATGGTCGTCCCCAGCAGCAGGTTGTAGGAAGTGTCGGCATCGATGACGTAGCACGTCACCTCTGACTTGAGGCTCCCAATCTGGCACTTGAGCTTGATCTTCCCCATCGGACGGGTGCCGTTGGCATTGAACCCGTAGATGGTCGTCTGTGTAGGGCTCAGACGGTGGGTAGGGATGCCGAGGTGTTGCATGACTCGGCGGGGCATGATGCTCAATGCGGACCCTGGATCTACCTGAATGCGGTTCACCTCAGATGATCCGATATAACCTGTGAAGTACAGGGGTCGATCATGCTTCCCTTTAACCTGCATATCATCTGCCGTGAAGGTAATGCAGGGAGCATTCTGGGAGGTGTGGAGACAATTCTCTACATCTTCCTTCTTTGGCACCTGGGTCATAAAGACCTCAGCATTTGCCAGAGCTTCTTGTAGAGCCTCCCTGGTCGACTTTGATAGTCTTAGAAGCTCATACAGGTGATCCGCGCCGGGATGTTGGCCAATTGAGCCAAGACATCAAAGCGGTAAGGCGTTGTGGATCCTTCCGCTATACCCTTTTGAAGAGCTCGAGAGAATCGAGTCTCTTTTTGTTTCTCCCACTGGTGGCTTCGTGGAGGGCCTAGTTGGCTCTGCAGCCGGTTGTGGAGGGTTTGCCGCCACTTCGCTGTACTGCTTTAAGTAGGGCTGTCCTGAACGAGTCCCCGTCATTGGTTGTTGGGCTCTGCGGCCAAGACCATTGTTTCCTCTTCTGAATCAGTCAGTGAGGGAACATCATCCTCTGCTTCTCGGGAGGAAGCACATACCACATGGCAGGACGAAGCTTTTGCCTTGCCTTTGGACTTCCTGTTGGTTACAGTAGTCCACTGCTGGCTGTCCACTAGGTCAGGGTGGACCCACATGATTTCCCCTTGAGGCGTAGGGACGGGTACCAAGCCCTTCTCCTGCTGCTGGTGAGGGTCTGTGTTGACCATTCTCAGCTCTCCTCTTGGGATAGCCGCAGGCGTTGGAGGTTGTCTCCCGAACTGGAGAACCGACGTCATGTTGGCTGTCACCTCCTTCTGTTCTGGTCGGAGTTTCAACACCTCCGCGTCAATCAGAGCCTGAAGGATGTCCTTGAAGACGTAGCAGCTTTTGGTAGGGTGTCCCAACATCCTGTGGTACAAGCAGTAGTTGGGGTTGTCGGTCTTGCCGACTTCCTGAGGGCGCCTGGCCTCAGGGAGCTTCAGTCGGTTGCTTTTGTTAAGTAGCTTGAAGAGCGAATCGACATGTTCCTCCTTGAAGGAATACTGCTTGTTGGCGCGGGGTTGGCTTGAAGAGCCACTCGCCTTGGCTGGTTTAGGTTTGGTGGGAGATTTGGTCTCCGTCGCCAAATTATCCTTCCGCTTTGTCTGGAGGGAGGTGTCTGGCGCTCGCCTAGTTGACCTCTCCGGCCGCGGCTTACCTTCTTCTGCCCTGACGCGGGCAACAATCTCTCAGCCTGTTCACCTTGTTGGACTAATTTTTCCAGGTGCGGCTTTCAGCAACTCCTATTTGAGCAAGGAGTGAGGTTTGGAGGTTGTGGCGGCATGTTTCCACCAGGGTGGCCTGGGTCATACCGCTTGGACACCGGAGTGCCACGTTCCGAAATCTTTCCACGAAAGATTTGACGGACTCTCCCTTTCGCTATCTCGTAGCTAACAGGGTGGGCATTGTGACCTCGGAGTCATCTTCGAAGAAGCGTGTTAAGAACAGCTTCTCCAAGTCGCCCCAGTTCTTGATAGAACCTTCCGGGAGTTTCATGAACCACTCAAGGCCAACCCTTTCAGGGTGCCGATGAACAGTCGCGCCAGGATGGCGTCATTATCTACTACATTCCCGGTTTGGGATTTGAAGTAGTAGATGTGCTGATTAGGGGACCCCTTCCCATCAAAGGCTTGGAGGGTTAGAGCCTTGAACTTAGGAGGGTACGGGACTAAATCCCACTCAGCTGGATAGGGCCGACCACTCCAGCTTCTTGGAGGTCTTTGCGACTGGCAAGGGCATTGAGGCGTTCCTCCAATTGACTCATCCTTTTAGCATGAGCCTTCCCTGGGTCTCGGTCGCCCTTTGACGAGGGTTTGGACGAGCCAGAAGTAGATCGAGGCTTCTCTTCAGAAGGCTCGGAAGATGAGCTTCCTCCCTTTCTCTCTCTGTCCCTCGGCCTCCTAGGAGGAGATCTCCTCCTGTCTTCGAGCAGCTGTGCAAGCGCCAGCTTGATAGCGTCGATAGATTCCTGTTGAGACACAATCATCTCCATTTGTCTCTTTTGGATCTGTTCCAGACGTCTAGCTGTCTCATCAGGAGTGCCTGTCATGTAGGCAGAGGTCTCCTTCTCAACGGAGGAGTTTGAAGCCCCTGATTCCACTACGGCGGAGTGGGAATCGTTCACTTTAACGCCATGGGCTAAGGCATTATAGTCAACCGGGGGAATGGCCCCAGTCCGGGTGCGAGTGTGTCGATACACTCCTTCCGGTTCAGAGTCAGACTCATCTGAGCTGACTGCGAGTCCTTTCCCCTTGCTTCTGCTTGTCATGTTCGCAGTAAGCTCCGGGTATTCAACGTCAGAGAAGGTTCTCCTTCTATGGGAGCGCCTTCTTTTGGCTGACGGGGGGATCGAGGTCAGCTGTCTAACTAAAGACTGCTGGTGCACACTCGACCCGCAACGGCACTCCGAGAGCATGGAGATGAGCCGTTGGCAGCAACACGACGAAGTGGCCTGATTGGCACTTCTTTTCTTTGTTAAATAATCCCTCAAATCCATGGAAGAGGGATCAAAGAGACTAGCCTCACAACGTCGAAGACGGGAGGCATCTATGTGCTGTGCAGAATGGACGCAGACTTCAGGGACGCAGCTCTCGCGTCGCGGCTGTCTGATGCGCGCCTGGCGTCTCTGTTGAGATGAGACGCGGGTCTCGCGCTGATGCCTGGTGCGTCCGGGCAGAGACGGGTGAGAGAGGATGGGCTGCTGGGCCCCACGCCTATGGGCTCGTGCCTCTTGCGCTTGACGAGGCGTAGAGGTCTCACCTTGGCGTTTGATGAGTTGGTCCTCGGAGGACCTAACTGGAGGAATCTCGCGTTTGGGACGCCAAACGCGGACTTCACGTACTGGATGCGGCGTGGGCAAGGCGCGCGATTGTACGTCGCGTCCAGCCTCAGTTGGACAACCGACGGTTCCAACTTGCAGCTGACGCGCACGTCTCCTCTGTCGACGCTCAGCATTTCGGTTGCGTCGCGGAGGAGGAGAGAAACCGACAACATCCTGATGCTGAGCATCAGGGGTTTTAACCACGCGGGTCCTCTGAGGGACACTGACGCGGGTCTTTTGTGCGACGCAGTTGGTCGCAGCAGCAGTCGCGCGTGAGACCACGCTGGCCTTCTGAGAGGCGTTGACGCGGGTCTTCTGTGCACAAGGGACCGTAGCAGTGGCGCCCAAGAGAGCCTCAGTTCGAGCTTCGGAGTTATTCCCCGCCGAGACCCTGCGACAGACGCGGGTCTTTGGGCTCTTGGAGCCAGAAAAGAGGAACTCTTCGTACTTCGCCTGGTCGAACTCGACAACGAGCGATTCGACCATCTTTCCCTTATGGTGGACGTCATCTTGCGCCACTACCTGTTCATCAGTAACGAAGGTAGTCCCCAGCGGAGTCGCCATCTCTTGTTGGACACGGAAAAGGAGGAGGTGTAAAATTTCCTTGAATCAGATGAAAAATTACAACAGACTAATCTTCCGGTTACAAGGGAGGGAGGATGTTGAAGCTTGAATCCCCCCTTTGTTTAGTGCTGGGTTCTTCGTGTGGCGGTGGAGAGTGAATCTTGTTCTCCGTTGACCAGATGACCGTCTGGACCGTCAAGGGATCTTCTCCTTGGCAGGTAGAAGGAGTAACTCAGCCCCGTCTACCAAAACTCTAAAAGAGAAGGTAGGCGAAGAGCAACTTGTACGTAGCAAGTTAGCTTGAAGAGTCGAGCTCTCTCTCCCTCTGTATGTGTCGCGCCTGTTGATATCTCTCGGCCTCTTTTTGTCTATTGATGCCCCTTTTTTTTTCTGATCGCCAAGGTTCCGACCCCTTTTTCATAGTGACGGGGCTATTTATAGAGGTCTTAGGGGGTGAACGTGCCCCCCCTAAAAATACTCCACGATGAGAGCCAACTTCCCCGCTACATGGGCGGTAACCAACCCACGTGCCTGCTAAAGACACGCCACGATGGGAGCTGGTCTCCCTTACGTGTGGGCAGTGATTGGTCCCTTAACCAAGGCGGTTATAACTGAGACGCGGGTTTCAGGCCGACGCGCCTTGATGCCGAGACGCGGGTGTCAGACCGACGCGCCTTGATGCTGAGGCGCGGGTGTCAGGCCGACGCGCCTTGATGCTGAGACGCGGGTGTCGAGCCAACGCGCCTTGATGCTGAGACGCGGGTGT
>JAVJIF010033253.1:0-19803 GCA_038442645.1 Agave tequilana | reverse complement strand
TAAATTTCCTTGAATCAGATGAAAATTACAACAGACTAATCTTCCGGTTACAAGGGAGGGAGGATGTTGAAGCTTGAATCCCCCTTTGTTTAGTGCTGGGTTCTTCGTGTGGCGGTGGAGAGTGAATCTTGTTCTCCGTGACCAGATGACCGTCTGGACCGTCAAGGATCTTCTCCTTGGCAGGTAGAAGGAGTAACTCAGCCCCGTCTACCAAAACTCTAAAAGAGAAGGTAGGCGAAGAGCAACTTGTACGCAGCAAGTTAGCTTGAAGAGTCGAGCTCTCTCTCCCTCTGTATGTGTCGCGCCTGTTGATATCTCTCGGCCTCTTTTTGTCTATTGATGCCCCTTTTTTTTTTCTGATCGCCAAGGTTCCGACCCCTTTTTCATAGTGACGGGGCTATTTATAGAGGTCTTAGGGGGTGAACGTGCCCCCCTAAAATACTCCACGATGAGAGCCAACTTCCCCGCTACATGGGCGGTAACCAACCCACGTGCCTGCTAAAGACACGCCACGATGGGAGCTGGTCTCTCTACGTGTGGGCAGTGATTGGTCCCTTAACCAAGGCGGTTATAACTGAGACGCGGGTTTCAGGCCGACGCGCCTTGATGCCGAGACGCGGGTGTCGACCGACGCGCCTTGATGCTGAGGCGCGGGTGTCAGGCCGACGCGCCTTGATGCTGAGACGCGGGTGTCGAGCCAACGCGCCTTGATGCTGAGACGCGGGTGTCGAGCCAACGCGCCTTGATGCTGAGACGCGGTGTCGAGCCAACGCGCCTTGATGTTGAGACGCGGGTGATAGTCAACGCGCCTTGATGCTGAGACGCGGGTGTCGAGCCAACGCGCCTTGATGTTGAGACGCGGGTGATAGTCCCTCGCGTCTAGAGCTTGAAACTTTGCTTTTCAATGGCTTGTCCTCCAGTAACTTTTGGACAGCCTACAGAACCCCTCCAAAGTTTTCGATATTCCGCAGTTAACTGGGACGGATTTCGAAATACTTGGACTCTAGCTGAATTCACCTTCATGGCTGGACTGTTAATGCTCCGGTTTGATCTATTCTGGAGTTGGTCTTCGTGAGTGTACTGTTGAACTCTTTGAAGCCGCTAGAGTTGATCATGTTGAGTGTCTAGATGCACAGTCTAAACCTCCCCGATTGCTTTTAGTCTGTCACGGAGTGCTTTAAGCAGGAGTGGTTGGTCTTCTGCTTGTGCCAGTGTACTGTTGAACTGATTCGCAGAAGCAGTGACTGAATGCGGGTTCCTTTTTGAAAAGCAGAGATGGTACTGCTTTAAAGACGCGATTTCTGTAGGGTGCATCCTTTGGCAACGAAACGCGCCTGATCTTCTATGAGGCAGACGCGATGCTCCGCTGAAGACGCGAACTTCGGAGAGACGCATCTCTTGAGTATAGACGCGATTGTCTGGGCACATTTATGGCGATGCTGACGGGGCATATCCATCGAAGAGACATGGCCGTCGGGTGCGAGTCCGTGCCACGTCATATGCGCTGCCAGTTGGCCTGGGGAACCGACGGGATTTCACCTTTTGGCGCGCGGATTTTCTGGCTCATTAAATGATCCGTGCCACGTGTCGAGCGACGATTCGCTGCAGAGTCGTGGTGCATGATCTTCTCTGTGCGTTTAAGTGATTTCGTTCCACGCGTCGAACAGAGATTCATCGCAGAATTCATCGGGCCATACGCTGCGTATCTTCGCGAATCCTTGTGCCTATAAAAGGCCACAGTTGGGAAGATTCCTCTTCTTCTCCGAACGCACGTCGCTGATAAAATTAAGAAAGAGAATTTCCCCTTCTGTTCATCCGTTTAGCAATGGCACCCAAGACCAAGCCGACTGCTTCTTCTTCAAAGGCGACCGTCGCCGAGGCCCGGAGGGGCAGCTCCTCCTCTGCGCGGGATGTTGTTCTCCAAGGTCTCCAAGGTAAATGCCTTTTAGGCGTGAATTTCACCATTAAAGGAAGTTGAAAGAACCCTTAAGAACCCTTAACACACAAATTTAAATCGTGTTTGATTCCCAGACGCAGTCTTTGGGTTGATAACCGAGGCGCAGGTTTGATGACCCGTGCCATTAGGTCCTGCTTTTGACCCTTCACTTAGAATATTTCTAATTGTGAAGGGTTTAAACGCGGACTTTAATCAGGTGCTGGTAAGTCTTGGTTTGCAAAACGCGGATTTTGCAGGTCTGGACGCGATTTGATAATTCCTGCGTCCAGTATCTCTCTTCTGCGTTTGGACGTGGATGCGCAGGTCTGGACGCGGATTTGATAATTCCTGCGTCCAGTGTCTCTTCTGCGTCTGGGCGTGGATTCGCAGGTCTAGACGCGGATTTGATAATTCCTGCGTCCAGTGTCTCTTCTGCGTGTGTCTCTTCTGCGTCTGGGTTATGAACACTTAGCATTTTTCCTTACTTTTGATAAAGTATCTAACTAAGTGTCCTTTTCTTTTGCAGCGCCAGACCTTACTACTTCACTCGCCAAGACGCGCCACTTTGGACATGTAGGTGGTGCTGACCGGGACTTGACCTTTGTGCTACAAAGGACTGTCCCTGTGACTGCTGACAAGTCGCAGGCTCGTGAGGAGAGGCTCTCGAATGTTGACATGAGGACTCTTCGGGTGCTTATGACCGACGCAGCATTCACAAACGGATGCTGGCATCAAGCTGGAGAAGCCTGCCTTCTTCTTCGGAGATCGCATCCACGATGGCGGCTATCGCGATATGACGGAACTTACAAATGGCTCCGTCAAATAAGGGGTGGAAGATTCTTCTTCCAAACATGGAGAGGATGTTCCCGCTGTCCTATTTCCAGCACATGTCCGTCCCTCGAAGATGGAATGGGACCTCTCTCGATATGTTCCTGAGATTACTCTCGGTGATTTGGGCTCCCATAAAGTACACCGTCATGATGCCATGACAGGTCGGTTATCGGCCTTTTCCCTGGGTCGCACAAGTCTGAGGTTCCGGCTGGGGAGATATCACAACTTGGCACTACCTTCCTCACGCATTCATGGAAGCGGAGGGTTTATCCGGTTGGGTTCCGTGCGCCCGGGTGGGTCCGTTCCACGGAGAACTATTTGGTGGGGCAGGATGGTTGGCTTTGTCCTTACCGAGCTCGGGGATCTGCTAAAGCGTGTGGGACTGTACTCGGCAGTCAGAGCCGTGCAGTGGGGGATCCCTCAAAGCTCTCAGAACTTCTTCGGGGTTCTAGAGCGTTATAATTCTTTGACGGGACGTTCTTCACTCCGGTCGGGGAGATGGGCCTCGCTCTGCACGAGTTGCATGAAGTCTCAGGATTGGCAACAGGGGACATTCCCTATGAGGAATATGTCCCGACCACTGTGGAGATTCACCTTTTGAAGGAGGAGTATCCCCTAATATATGAGACCTACTGGGAAGTGCTATGTCACTTCCACATTTGCGGCCAGATAACCAAATGGCGGTCGCAGGGAGTCAAGCAACTGTCTTGGGCCAGTTACTTGTTCAACAACGTCAACACCAAAGACCATCTGATAACCCGATTGGCTCCCAGCTCCGATAGGGAATTGAAGACAGGATCGACCAGGCTTCCGACAGTTTCTACACCACGGAGTCGAACGAGGACGGTTTCGACCCTGACTTGGTTTTTGAAAGCTTTCACCATCAAGTCCGGACCCCTATCTCCGATCGGGCGCTGTTGGCGGGCTTTCTGATGCTGTGGCTGAAGCGTTGTGTGGTGCCCACGCTGCCACATGAAGTCATTGTTGCTGACGTGGTGTACCCGCGGTGCTCCTGGCTCATGGCAACCCCATAGCCCTTCTCCCGGCCGTGGCGGCTGGTATTCAGAGCGGGCTGCGGGCGCTAGCTAAGAATTTCTGCGAGCCACCGAAAACTGCAGACTCCGAGGGAAAGCTGTATGTTGACTCAGAGGGGAATTCGACGGTGAAGCGTCCCAACCCTCAGGTCGAGCTGCCTTACACGTACCTCATGGCTTGGTACGTGATGCATTGCCCTTCCTTGATGACGGCGGTGCGTTGGAGGGAGAGTTCTGTCCCTTTTGTACAGCGGTTGGAGGGTTCGAACTGGCGTGATCCTTATATATATTACGTCGGGAAGTGCCTTTCAGACCCTGCGAACTACCAGCTCAATCGTTGCCTCCCCAGATCCCTAGTGCATCTTTCGGGGATCTACTTATTGATTCTGCGGGCCCAGATGATTTCACGAGGTTATCCACGAGAGCCTTCTGGTGGTTGCTCAATATTCGGCCCGGATATGTGCTTTTCCGACAAGGGACGTCATGCACCATTGAGCCGTACATGCCGAATCGCTTCGCTCGACAGTTCGGCTATGATCAGCTCTATGTCGGGAACCCCAATGCTCGACTCGCCTTCGAAGGGAACCTGTTCGAGGGTGCTCGGGCCTGGTACTACAGTGTGGCTGGAGGGACGGGAGCAACTTTCCGTCTACCTCTCGAGGGGCCCCAGTGCCATATGAGTCTCAGCTTCTGCACTTGGTACTCTCAAGCCATCCAGACACCAGACTTTTTTCCGGCGTCTTCATGCATCGAGAGTATCAATGCAAGTCTCGAGGCAAGGACAGAGTCCGGTAAACCGTCGAAACTCGTAGAACAGTACCTGAAGGCCAGAAGGAGGTCGGTAGAAGAACGAGAAGGGAGCCACGAGCCACGGAGCCACGACCATCAAGGGCGGAGCCGCAAGCGACTAAGGCGGAGCCGCGAGCAACAAGGGCAGAGCCGCAAGCAGCTAGGCCTCGACAGGCGGTGAGCAAGCGTCGTCAGGGCTCTACTTCTACTGCTGGGCCTGCCCGTAAGAAGGTGCGGAGAGACTTGGCGCCAGCAGTTTCTCTACCAGCGGCCATCCCTTCTGGTGTCAGGGAACTGAGGGGGAGGATATAGCTGAAGAAGAAACTCCTCTAGTCCGTGTTCCCTGGTCGCGTAGCAGAAGCCACGGGTCTGCGGAGGAAGGGGAGCTTGTTGATCGATCCACCGCCACAGACGAGGATGAGCAGCTAGAGGTCGACATCATGAGCGAAGGAGATGTCGATATTCTGGGGATTTTAGCTCATCCCGAGCCTTCTTCTACTCATGAAAGAAGAGATGAGGCACAGCAGTCGGGGTCTCCTTGTGTCTTCATCTCCAGTCCTCGGGCAATTGATCCCAGTCCTACCACTGGGGTAATTGGAGGCAAGGCTCCGGTTGCAGAGCTTCCTCGCGTTGAGATGTCTTCTTCCTCGTACTCAGGGGAAAGCGAGTTTGAAGACAAGGTCGACTACGGTGATGAACCCACCCTTCCTGATCCGAGCAAGTTCTCCCATATCTCGGAGGAAGAAATGTACGGGGGGGAACCGTTGACGGCGCCATCACCGTTGGCGACAGTTGTTCCCATTGCAGGTATTTTCACTTGATTTCCTCTTTGGTTTTGAAGAAGGTGTCTTAACATTCTTCTTTTACGCTGCAGGGTTGGCTGAGGATGCCGAGACTACAACCTCCTTGCAGGGGGAGATGGTAAAAGAGGTGACCCAGCTCGAAGGAGTTGAGGCTTCGGTTGGCGAGACAACTTCGGAAGGGGCGACTGCGGAAACTAGAGAGCCCTCCGCTTTGCTGAAAAGGAGATACCCACTGAGGCTGGGGAAGCTCTCATTCTGCAGGATTTACCCAAGGGTTCGCTATCTCTGGACCTCCCGGGTGGTAAGGAAGTTCTGATATTTTGAATGTTTCGTTTTTCACCTTTGTGGCTAATGTTGCGGTCATTTGCAGAGAGAACTAAGGGGCTCAGGTGGAGGGTCCAATGATTGATATCCCTCCAGAAGGCCACACGGCTCAGGTCTCGGCTGAAGTTTCTGAGGAGGAGGTTCCTGCAAAGATAGCACCTCTGGAAACGCCCGAGGCTACTTCTGCTCTACCCGTATCGGTGGTCAGCACAACTCTTGTGCGAGAAGATCCGCCTTATCCTGTGACAAGAAAGGGGTCGGGAAGCTTCCCAGGTGGTGATGATATGGGGGAACTGGCACGCCAGATGGTGCAACAATTCTTTGCTTCGATGGGATCATGTATTGATCTCATCTTACGTGGAAGCAGCTCCTTCAATTTTGTCCCGGACGCTTCTCAGAAATCTGGACGAGAACGTCGAATTAACCGGAGGCCCCTCACTTGCCCAGGCGTGTCTGCGGGTGGTGGAGCAACTGGGAGACGACCTGCACGAGCTGAAGTCTTTGGAAAATGCCAGCTCTTCTAGTGAGGCCTAGGCCACCCTAACCCGGCTCTTAGCTGCTCAAGAACAAGAGCGACAGGAGGCAGAGGCACAAATAGATGCAGAGATCCGCAGCCTCGAATATTCCCAGGCTGAATGTCAGAAACTAACTAACGATTCAAGGGAATCCGAGATTGTCATGCAGAGCACGGAGCACGTCATCATCAGTGCTCGGGACACCATTGCCAAGGCTCGGGACACCATTGCCAAGGCAGAAGCTGTGCTTGCGATCAATGAGAAGAAGCTTGCTACCATCAAAGAGGAGCTTGCGGAGCAACAGGCGGCTAAGGCGCGCTGAAGAGAGTCTGTCTCTACATTCTTCCAGGGTGGAATCTCTGCGAGCGCAGCTGGCTGCAAAACCCTTCCTATCTGAAGAGGAGCTGCGGGTCCAAGCCCTGATGGAGGCTGAGAAGGCACGTCAGACCAAGATGCATCATCTCAGGGAGCAAATCCGTTCCTTGGCGAACCAGGACATTTAGCCTTCTTTTCTTCTTTTTTTTTTTTTGTAAAGAAAAGAACACTCTATTTATCAGAGTGTTTGTATCCACTTTTGATATAAAAAGGACATTTTTTTTGTTCCATCTTCTTTGCTTAGCTGTGGATGAATCCAACTTCTTGATCACTGGCTGTGAATACTGAACTTAGGTAAGACTAAGTTCTTTCACTGAAACGCAGCATCGACTCGCGGCCTCTGTTCACAGGGAGACGCGGGTATCAGTTCAGAAGAACTTGGGCAAACCAAGTTCTTTGGGCGAACGCAGCGTTGATCCATAGGGAGACGCGGCCATGAGTTCAGAAGGACTTGGGCAGAACCAAGTTCTTTTGATGAGACGCAGCGTCAATCCATAAGGAGACGCGGCCATGAGTTCAGAAGACGCGGCATCCGTCTGTAGGAGACGCGAATCTGCTTCGCTAGGAAAGACGCGGATCAAGCAGACGCGAGGGACGCAGCCTTGTGCATTTTTCATTAATCCCAAAATGGACTAAGTGTTCTCCTTTAAAAGGACCCCGTTTGCTGAGGGGACGCGACTTTGCATCACGCGGACATTCCTCTAGGACGCGGGTGATCGTTATCCAATCTGGGGAGGGGACGCGGATTTTGGATACGGTTCTTCAGTCTGCGTCTTGGTGTAACCTCCCAGGCGTTACATACAGCCTGTCATAAAGATTTGATGTGATCTCCAAATCTCTATTGATGATCGGGAATGCAGATTTTCGCTGTTTCCCGAAGCGGTTATCCACGCGTCGGCTTCTTATTGGTCTTGAGCGTTAATTCCCTTTAATGAGAAACCGATGCGGGTGGTTGGAGATTGGTGCCTGCGACGGTTTTCGAAGTGGCGTTACACGCGTCAGTCCCTTATTGGACCTTGACAATCGTGCGGTCATTAAGGCCGGCGGTTCAGATTAGGAGATCATTAATTGCAGTTATCGGGGGCTGCCTATAAATAGGGCGCACCCTCTCCCTTCAATCCAATCTTTGGACTGTTTTCTTTTTGAGAGCGAGCGCTCTGAGAACCTTCATCCTTTTCAGAGTATTGCCTCCATGGATGAGGATGGCTCTGTGGATGAAGATGACTTAGGGCTTGTATGCTCCTGTTTGGTCTCTTCGGGGCAGAGTGTCTCTCTGATCATCTTGCACGTCCGCATCTGGACGCAGAGAGGCCGACTCTTGGTAGAAGCCTCTGTTGGTACGCGTCCCGATTAGCCATGATATTTTAATCTACCACGGCCTGTACCTTTGCATCATCATTATCTGGACCCCCTCACGAAGTCTGTGGTTGGTGCATTCCTTCTGGAATTTGCGCCACGGACTTGAACTTCTCTGGACGCTAGTGCAGGGGTCTTTGGCACTTGGCGCTGGCTTTGTTCACAAAGCTTGCGTTCCAAAGCACTGTCTTGGCGCGTTTTATAGCCACTGTTTTAGACGAATTCCAAAAAGGTTTCAGACCCGAGCCTTATAACTCTTGTTCACTCAACAAGGAGATGGCAACTTTCAGCGTCTGTGCCTTTTCGGCGTCTGTGCCTTTTCGACTTGGGCGCAGAATGAGACCGCGTTTTGATTCGCGTTTGTCTCTGCTGACGCAGCGTTTGCTCACTGCGTGGGTCATTTCCCGCGTCTGCTTGGCTGACTGCGTGGATCATTCCCGCGTCTGCAGTCTGCATTTGCGACTTAGTTTTTCTCTGTTGAAACATACTAAGTTGCAGATTGTTCTGATTCCTTTGTTTCATTTCTTGCAGGTAGGCTTGCTGGTTTGCTAGGCCCCTGGAAGGATGCTTTGGCCGGCGAACTTGTTCGATGTTCACCTATAAGAGAGTATATTATGGTCCTCGTCACCTATAAGAGAGTATATTACATCTCTGACGAGGACCCAACCCTCGCCAAGGTCTCTTCAGATCTGCTTCGCCATTCATGCCTGCTGGCTAGAGATGGTCAGGCTATGCATGACGGCGATGAGGGCTCCGGCGGTTGTGGTGGCGGACAAGATCCTCTTCCTCTCCCACCCCAGAAGTGACATCAAGGACAGTCTATGTCCGTTGGATGGCCTGCTAGGGAAAGAGACGCTCCTGAACGAAGGGTTGCAGGACTTTCTGTTGCCACCAGACCTCAAGAACACCATTGCTCTTAGCTTAGTCAGCTAGGGCGCTTTCGATGTTCCACCGTGTAATCGGCTCCAACCGTCGCTACAGTTTGGCGCCTCTCCACAATATCCTCTACTTGGAATCAGACGCGGCTTATAAGGAGTGAGTGCAACCTCTAAGAGAGAGAGAGGACTTCTTTGTACTCCTTAATTGTAACACTCAATCTTATTGTATAAGAGAGCGTTTTTACTGTAACACTCCATCTTATTGTTATAAGAGAGCGTTTTATCACTTTCTGTGACACTTTTCTTTTTGCCTCTTTCATTGTCTTGAACTTTTTTTTTCTTAGACTCGTAGAAGCAAAGAATCTTTGACTTTGTAAAATTATGATGGTAACTTTAATAAGTCAAATTTTGTGAGAAAAGATCCTATTTCAGGAACTCTCACAATACTGTCAGAGGTGTGATATTAACTTGACAGGGATGAAATGACTTTTTGGTGGACCTGCCACTTTGTAATAGAAAGTGACAAGTAGAATTTGGTACCCCCAGGGAGGGTGAACTCTGATCAGAGGTTTAGAATTAACTTAATCGAGTTTAGCTGGGGATTTTGATGAAAACACTGTTAATTGGTGTAATATTAACCTAACATGTTTTTAGGTGGACCTGTTATTCTATTGAAGAGAATAACAAGTGAGATTAGACTCGTGGAGAGTCTAGGAAGGTTTGTTACCATCAGAGGTGTGATATTAACTTGACGGGTTGAAAGTGGTCTTGTCGGAAGTGTAATGTTAACTTGACAAGGATGCGAGTCAGAGGTGTGATATTAACTTAACTCAGAAGTATTTCAGTTTTGTTTAGGAAAAACTGAGAATGTCACTGCCATAGGTGTGATGTTTAACTTAACAGTGAGGTAATGCTAGAGGTGTAATGTTGAACTTAGCATTGGTCATCTCGACTTAGACAAGGAAGTCGAGGAAAGATCATGGCCATAGGTGTATTGTTGAACTTAGCGATGACTCAGATGCTAGAGGTGTAGTGTTAACTTGGCATCATTCATTTCAGCTTCGATGTGGAAGACTGAAGAAAAGTGACTGTCAGAGGTGTAATATTAAACCTGGCAGAAACTTGAAGTACTGCTTAGAGGTATAATGTTAACTTAAACAGTAGTTTTGTCAGAGGTGTGATATTAACTTGACAAGAATTGGCTTGAGCCGAAAACAGTTTGAGGACTTGTCATTCTATGGATATTGACAAGTGAGATTTGAAGTGCCAAAAGTGTAGAGTTGACAAGCAAGATTTGTACTCTACAAGGGGTATCTCATTACCAGAGGTATGGTGTTAACTTGGCAACGATTGTTTTTTTTTTTTTGTGGTCCTACCATTCTGTGGATGAGAATTGGTAAGGGATTTTGGAGGAAAGAGTGGAATCAAGTCCACTTAGGATTTTTAGCAAACCCCAGCTATCACGGATTTGAGGTGCCTTTACCAACTACCGTTTGAGTTGGGCTAGCCATGCTATTCCCCTCAGCATGATGAGTTGTCGAAGACTTATGTTGGGCTTAAAAGCCAACATTTTCCTCTATCCTTAGCCGTCGGAGGCGTCGGATCAAATGGGAACGTGTCCCTTAGGATTTTTAGCAAACCCCCAGCTGTCAACGGATTTGAGGTGCCTTTACCAACTACGTTTGAGTTGGGCTAGCCATGCTATTCCCCTCAGCATGATGAGTTGTCGAAGACTTATGTTGGGCTTAAAAGCCAACATTTTCCTCTATCCTTAGCCGTCGGAGGCGTCGGATCAAATGGGAACGTGTCCCTTAGGATTTTTAGCAAATCCTCAGCTGTCAACGGTTTGAGGTGCCTTTACCAACTACCGTTTGAGTTGGGCTAGCCATGCTATTCTCCTCAGCATGATGAGTTGTCGAAGACTTATGTTGGACTTAAAAGCCAACATTTTCCTCTATCCTTAGCCATCGGGAGCATCGGATATTAATGAAGAAGCTCTTCTTGTTTTGATCAGAGGTGTATTTTTAACTTGATCAGCGGAAGAATACCATCTAAGGATAGTATTTCTTCAGGAATCTGCCATTGATTGGCATCATAAGTGTATCGCCATTCGAGGTTATGAGGCGATATGACCCATTTGAGTAGACTGACTCTACCACAAATGGTCCTTCCCATTTGGGTTGGAATTTTCCTCTTGTTTTGTGCGTCATCACCATGGGTCTTCTGACGGCTAAGACAAGATCGCCTTTCTTGAAAGTTCGTACTTTAACTTTCTTGTTGAAGGCTCTGGTGATTCGAGCTTGGTAGAGCTCGATTTGCTGTTGGGCTTGCAGACGCTTGTCGTCTAAGGCCTCCAGTTCCTGGAGTCGCTGTCGATGCTTCTCCTCTGTCGTCATCTCTGCTGTCAAGGCGACGCGTAGAGATGGAATTTGGATTTCCAGGGGAAGCACGGCTTCACATCCGTATACCAAGGAAAACGGCGTGGCCTTTGTCGGGGTTCGTACTGTTGTGCGATAGGCCCATAAGCATTCGCCTAGCTTGTCGTCCCAGTCGCGTTGACTCTTCGAGACGAACTTTTTGAGAAGCTTGCCAATGGTCTTGTTGAAAGCTTCTGCGAGGCCATTAGCGGCAGGATAGTATGCTGTTGAAGACACACTCTGGATTCTGAACTTAGCGCAGAATCTCTGGAATGCCTGGCTGATGAACTGGGGTCCATTGTCATGGACAATCCGCCGAGGTACACCGAAACGGTAAATAACGTGATGTTTTACGAACTTGATCACGTTGGACGACTTCACCTCCTTCAAAGGAATGGCTTCGGCCCATTTGGAGAAGTAATCGGTTATTGCTAGAATGAACCGATGTCCCTTTGATGATGGTGGGCTGATAGGACCAACCACATCCATCCCCCACATTTCAAATGGCCATGTAGAAGTCGTAGAGTGGAGGTACCTGGTGCTTGATGGATAAAATCGCCGTGCACTTGGCAGCGTGACATCTCTTGGCATAAGTGACGGCATCAGCAATCATCTTGGGCCAATAATAACCCAATCTTTGAAGTCGATGTGCCAGTTTTGGGCCAGGTTGATGGGCTCCGCACGTACCGTCGTGGGCCTCTTTCAATACCTCCTGGGCCTCTTTTGGTGAGAGGCACCGGAGTAAGATCCCGTCATGCGACCGACGATACAATGTTCGTGTAATCGCATTATAGTAAAACTTAGGGGCTTTCCTTCGAATGGCAGCCGCTTCTTTGGCGTCCTCAGGCAGGATGCCGTACAAGACATAGTCGATGTAGGGGAATCGCCAGTCTTTAAGCTCTGGACCGGCCGACAATTCCAGCACTTCTTTGCCTCGACAATCTCCCTTTGACTCCTGATAGTCCTCGAGAGTATTTTTCGGGCAATGCAAGTCGTGGCTGTAGACGAATATTTTCTCCATTGCTCCAGCTGGAAGAGCTAGGGAGGCAGCCAGGGATGCGAGTGCATCTGCGTGCGCATTTTGCCTGCGCGGTACATGGTCGATGTAGAAGCTTGTAAACCCTTCGGCCATGCGGATAGTTGCGTTGTAATAGGGTACTAAGTCTTCATGTCTGACTTCGTACTCCCCGCGAATTGGCTGACGATGAGCTTGGAGTCCCGTATGCCTCGAGATTTTTAACGCCAATCTCGTCGGCGAATGCATCCCAATCAAAGAGCATTGTACTCCGCCACATTGTTGGAACAAGGCTCCGTTATGAGACAGCTCGGGGGATGACATAATTTTGTGGGGATACAAGTACTACCCCTACCCCTGCTACTAAGTGTCCCTTGGGCTTGTTCTTGATGCACCGTCGAAGAAAAGTTGCCACACTTGACTTTCGAACGATGTCTGAGTCAGGCAGACTTCAGCCACTTCATCTGGGAGATCCTCGTAGAGTTTGGCTGCTCTCGGATCTGGGTGTTCAGCTAAGAAGTCCGCCACCGCTTGTCCCTTAATAGCCTTTTGTGGCAGAAAATGCATATCATATGTGATAGCAATATGGCCCATTTTGCCAGCCGGCCATTTAACGATGAAGGTTTGTCATAAGTAACCTCAGGGGGTTGACTTTTGATATGACGTTTATAGTTTGGCCTACCAGATAGTGTCGCATTTTCTGAATGGCGAACACTAGTGCCAAACATTCCTTCTCGATCGGGTTGTACCGATGTTCGGCTCCGATCATTGTTCTACTCAGATAGTAGATTGCCTGTTCTCGTCCTTCTTCATCATTCTGAGCTAGTAGAGCTCCCAAAGAATGGTCCATTGCCCGGACGTACACCAGAAAGGCTTTCCGGCTACTGGAGCTGCAAGGACTGGTGGTTGGGTGAGGTATTGTTTGATTTCCTCAAACGCTTGTTGGCAAGCATCGTCCCAAATGAACGAGACACCCTTCTTTATCAACTTAGCGAAGGGCTGGCATCTTCCAGAGAGGTTTGAGATGAACCTGCGGATGTACGCCAATCGACCCTGTAAACCCCTGAGTTCCTTGAGGTTTCTCGGGGTTTGCATCTCTTGGATAGCGCGGACTTTTTCCGGATCCAAATGGATTCCTGTGGAAGTCACAACAAATCCTAGGAATTTGCCACTGGCTACCCCCAGGAAGGACTTGGTGGGGTTCATCTTCAATGATGAGCCCGCATGATGTCGAAGACCACCTTCAGATCAGCTATGTGATCTCCTTTAATGCGACTTTTCACCGCAATGTCATCGACATAACATTCCACCGTTTTGCGCATTTGCTGATGGAAAATGGCATTCATGGCCCTTTGGTAGGTTGCCCCCGCATTCTTCAGTCCAAAAGGCATGACAGTATAGCAATATACCCTAGAGGAGTCCTGAAGGAGGTATGCTTTTCATCATCAGGATACATTTTGATTTGATTGTATCCTGAGAATCCGTCCATGAAGGACATTCGTTCGAATCCACAAGTATTGTCAATCATAACATCTGTGATTGGCAATGGGAATTCGTCTTTGGGGCAGGCCTCGTTTAGATCGCGGAAGTCGATGCAGATCCTGATCTTCCCGTTCTTCTTGGAAACGGGGACGATGTTGGCTACCCAGTCGGGATGTTGTTCTTCCCTGATGAAGCCAGAATCAATAAGTTTTCTGACTTCTGATTGAATTGCCTCCATTATTTCTGGGCGAAACCGTCGCTGTTGTTGTTTGACAGGCTTTACGTCCGGATTGATGTTGAGGCGGTGCATGGCCACTTGAGGATCAAGTCCTGGCATGTCCTCATAATTCCAGGCGAAGACGTCTATATACTCTTGTACAAGAGATATTAGATCCTTCTTCTCTGAAGGTGACAGGCCGTCACTTATGAAGATGGGTTAGGGTTAGCCTCATCTCCTAGGTTGATCTGAACGACCTTGTCTTCTGTGGGTGGCTCGCGTTGTTCAAAGCGGGTGTCCCAAAGAGCATTTAAATGTTTGATCCAAGGATCTGTATCGGATTGGATCATTTCTTCATCTCCATCTTCGAGGTGGCTTGTCGAAACCATGTTCACTGAAAGTTCCTTGAAGATGTTGCCGACACTGACATCTGACTCCCAAGATGATGTGTCTGAAGAATAATTGTTGCTCGACGATTCTTGAGAATCGGAGGCTGATGGAACCGGAGTTGATACATAGCCCAACCCCCGGCGCGTCCGATGATAATAATCGGGGGCCTTCCCTTTCGGCACAAAGGATCGAAGTAGCGTTCTCTTCCTTTGCCGAAGTTCAACCCGGGTCTGTTGGTTAGATCATACCCCATGCACTTCATCATTTTGAGCGCTTTTGGTTCATAATGACTGAGCTGAGGGGATTCCTCCTCACTTTCCGATTCTTCGCGGGGCGTTGGTTCAGTCGTCATTCGCCAAAAAGGATTGGTTTTTGGCCTTTTCGTCTTGTCGGAACATGAATATAGATTCCTGCGCATCACCATTATCCTGGTATGTCCCGAAAGATGATTTTACTGGTACATGCAATGATGTCAAAGCATCCATTGCCGACCAGATGTCATCGTCTACGTCGGTACTAGTATCCGACGGTATTGAATCGGATGCACACGCAGAAAAATACTCAAAGTCTAAATTCTCATTAATATACCAACCGCCTGCATCGTCGGTGGTATTATCAACATCGAGCTTATTAGTGCTCTTTACAAGTGGTTCCAACTTCCACAGGCACTCTTCTTGCTCGGGCTCAGTGTCAGCCTCATTACCAGAGTCTGGCACCTCCAGTTGCGGAGTTTCATCCACCGGATCCTGATATAGGAGGGAGTCCGTGAAATAATTTTCGACCCCCTTAAACGGATACCTTTCGGCAACCAACGTTTGCACCTTCCCACTCGCGTCAATGTATTTCATGACTTGGTGAAGAGTGGAGGGAACGATGGAGTTGCGGTGGATCCATGGTCGTCCCAGCAGCAGGTTGTAGGAAGTGTCGGCATCGATGACGTAGCACGTCACCTCTGACTTGAGGCTCCCAATCTGGCACTTGAGCTTGATCTTCCCCATCGGACGGGTGCCGTTGGCATTGAACCCGTAGATGGTCGTCTGTGTAGGGCTCAGACGGTGGGTAGGGATGCCGAGGTGTTGCATGACTCGGCGGGGCATGATGCTCAATGCGGACCCTGGATCTACCTGAATGCGGTTCACCTCAGATGATCCGATATAACCTGTGAAGTACAGGGGTCGATCATGCTTCCCTTTAACCTGCATATCATCTGCCGTGAAGGTAATGCAGGGAGCATTCTGGGAGGTGTGGAGACAATTCTCTACATCTTCCTTCTTTGGCACCTGGGTCATAAAGACCTCAGCATTTGCCAGAGCTTCTTGTAGAGCCTCCCTGGTCGACTTTGATAGTCTTAGAAGCTCATACAGGGTGATCCGCGCCGGGATGTTGGCCAATTGAGCCAAGACATCAAAGCGGTAAGGCGTTGTGGATCCTTCCGCTATACCCTTTTGAAGAGCTCGAGAGAATCGAGTCTCTTTTTGTTTCTCCACTGGTGGCTTCGTGGAGGGCCTAGTTGGCTCTGCAGCCGGTTGTGGAGGGTTTGCCGCCACTTCGCCGTACTGCTTTAAGTAGGGCTGTCCTGAACGAGTCCCCGTCATTGGTTGGTTGGGCTCTGCGGCCAAGACCATTGTTTCCTCTTCTGAATCAGTCAGTGAGGGAACATCATCCTCTGCTTCTCGGGAGGAAGCACATACCACATGGCAGGACGAAGCTTTTGCCTTGCCTTTGGACTTCCTGTTGGTTACAGTAGTCCACTGCTGGCTGTCCACTAGGTCAGGGTGGACCCACATGATTTCCCCTTGAGGCGTAGGGACGGGTACCAAGCCCTTCTCCTGCTGCTGGTGAGGGTCTGTGTTGACCATTCTCAGCTCTCCTCTTGGGATAGGAGCTACCCCCGCAGGCGTTGGAGGTTGTCTCCCGAACTGGAGAACCGACGTCATGTTGGCTGTCACCTCCTTCTGTTCTGGTCGGAGTTTCAACACCTCCGCGTCAATCAGAGCCTGAAGGATGTCCTTGAAGACGTAGCAGCTTTTGGTAGGGTGTCCCAACATCCTGTGGTACAAGCAGTAGTTGGGGTTGTCGGTCTTGCCGACTTCCTGAGGGCGCCTGGCCTCAGGGAGCTTCAGTCGGTTGCTTTTGTTAAGTAGCTTGAAGAGCGAATCGACATGTTCCTCCTTGAAGGAATACTGCTTGTTGGCGCGGGGTTGGCTTGAAGAGCCACTCGCCTTGGCTGGTTGAGGTTTGGTGGGAGATTTGGTCTCCGTCGCCAAATTATCCTTCCGCTTTGTCTGGAGGGAGGTGTCTGGCGCTCGCCTAGTTGACCTCTCCGGCCGCGGCTTACCTTCTTCTGCCCTGACGCGGGCAACAATCTCCTCAGCCTGTTCACCTTGTTGGACTAATTGTTTCCAGGTGCGGCTTTCAGCAACTCCTATTTGAGCAAGGAGTGAGGTTTGGAGGTTGTGGCGGCATGTTTCCACCAGGGTGGCCTGGGTCATACCGCTTGGACACCGGAGTGCCACGTTCCGAAATCTTTCCACGAAAGATTTGACGGACTCTCCCTTTCGCTGTCTCGTAGCTAACAGGGTGGGCATTGTGACCTCGGAGTCATCTTCGAAGAAGCGTGTTAAGAACAGCTTCTCCAAGTCGCCCCAGTTCTTGATAGAACCTTCCGGGAGTTTCATGAACCACTCAAAGGCCAACCCTTTCAGGGTGCCGATGAACAGTCGCGCCAGGATGGCGTCATTATCTACTACATTCCCGGTTTGGGATTTGAAGTAGTAGATGTGCTGATTAGGGGACCCCTTCCCATCAAAGGCTTGGAGGGTTGGAGCCTTGAACTTAGGAGGGTACGGGACTAAATCCCACTCAGCTGGATAGGGCCGGACCACTCCAGCTTCTTGGAGGTCTTTGCGACTGGCAAGGGCATTGAGGCGTTCCTCCAATTGACTCATCCTTTTAGCATGAGCCTTCCCTGGGTCTCGGTCGCCCTTTGACGAGGGTTTGGACGAGCCAGAAGTAGATCGAGGCTTCTCTTCAGAAGGCTCGGAAGATGAGCTTCCTCCCTTTCTCTCTCTGTCCCTCGGCCTCCTAGGAGGAGATCTCCTCCTGTCTTCGAGCAGCTGTGCAAGCGCCAGCTTGATAGCGTCGATAGATTCCTGTTGAGACACAATCATCTCCATTTGTCTCTTTTGGATCTGTTCCAGACGTCTAGCTGTCTCATCAGGAGTGCCTGTCATGTAGGCAGAGGTCTCCTTCTCAACGGAGGAGTTTGAAGCCCCTGATTCCACTACGGCGGAGTGGGAATCGTTCACTTTAACGCCATGGGCTAAGGCATTATAGTCAACCGGGGGAATGGCCCCAGTCCGGGTGCGAGTGTGTCGATACACTCCTTCCGGTTCAGAGTCAGACTCATCTGAGCTGACTGCGAGTCCTTTTCCCTTGCTTCTGCTTGTCATGTTCGCAGTAAGCTCCGGGTATTCAACGTCAGAGAAGGTTCTCCTTCTATGGGAGCGCCTTCTTTTGGCTGACGGGGGGATCGAGGTCAGCTGTCTAACTAAAGACTGCTGGTGCACACTCGACCCGCAACGGCACTCCGAGAGCATGGAGATGAGCCGTTGGCAGCAACACGACGAAGTGGCCTGATTGGCACTTCTTTTCTTTGTTAAATAATCCCTCAAATCCATGGAAGAGGGATCAAAGAGACTAGCCTCACAACGTCGAAGACGGGAGGCATCTATGTGCTGTGCAGAATGGACGCAGACTTCAGGGACGCAGCTCTCGCGTCGCGGCTGTCTGATGCGCGCCTGGCGTCTCTGTTGAGATGAGACGCGGGTCTCGCGCTGATGCCTGGTGCGTCCGGGCAGAGACGGGTGAGAGAGGATGGGCTGCTGGGCCCCACGCCTATGGGCTCGTGCCTCTTGCGCTTGACGAGGCGTAGAGGTCTCACCTTGGCGTTTGATGAGTTGGTCCTCGGAGGACCTAACTGGAGGAATCTCGCGTTTGGGACGCCAAACGCGGACTTCACGTACTGGATGCGGCGTGGGCAAGGCGCGCGATTGTACGTCGCGTCCAGCCTCAGTTGGACAACCGACGGTTCCAACTTGCAGCTGACGCGCACGTCTCCTCTGTCGACGCTCAGCATTTCGGTTGCGTCGCGGAGGAGGAGAGAAACCGACAACATCCTGATGCTGAGCATCAGGGGTTTTAACCACGCGGGTCCTCTGAGGGACACTGACGCGGGTCTTTTGTGCGACGCAGTTGGTCGCAGCAGCAGTCGCGCGTGAGACCACGCTGGCCTTCTGAGAGGCGTTGACGCGGGTCTTCTGTGCACAAGGGACCGTAGCAGTGGCGCCCAAGAGAGCCTCAGTTCGAGCTTCGGAGTTATTCCCCGCCGAGACCCTGCGACAGACGCGGGTCTTTGGGCTCTTGGAGCCAGAAGAGAGGAACTCTTCGTACTTCGCCTGGTCGAACTCGACAACGAGCGATTCGACCATCTTTCCCTTATGGTGGACGTCATCTTGCGCCACTACCTGTTCATCAGTAACGAAGGTAGTCCCCAGCGGAGTCGCCATCTCTTGTTGGACACGGAAAAGGAGGAGGTGTAAAATTTCCTTGAATCAGATGAAAAATTACAACAGACTAATCTTCCGGTTACAAGGGAGGGAGGATGTTGAAGCTTGAATCCCCCCTTTGTTTAGTGCTGGGTTCTTCGTGTGGCGGTGGAGAGTGAATCTTGTTCTCCGTTGACCAGATGACCGTCTGGACCGTCAAGGGATCTTCTCCTTGGCAGGTAGAAGGAGTAACTCAGCCCCGTCTACCAAAACTCTAAAAGAGAAGGTAGGCGAAGAGCAACTTGTACGCAGCAAGTTAGCTTGAAGAGTCGAGCTCTCTCTCCCTCTGTATGTGTCACGCCTGTTGATATCTCTCGGCCTCTTTTTGTCTATTGATGCCCTTTTTTTTCTGATCGCCAAGGTTCCGACCCCTTTTTCATAGTGACGGGGCTATTTATAGAGGTCTTAGGGGGTGAACGTGCCCCCCCTAAAAATACTCCACGATGAGAGCCAACTTCCCCGCTACATGGGCGGTAACCAACCCACGTGCCTGCTAAAGACACGCCACGATGGGAGCTGGTCTCCCTTACGTGTGGGCAGTGATTGGTCCCTTAACCAAGGCGGTTATAACTGAGACGCGGGTTTCAGGCCGACGCGCCTTGATGCCGAGACGCGGGTGTCAGACCGACGCGCCTTGATGCTGAGGCGCGGGTGTCAGGCCGACGCGCCTTGATGCTGAGACGCGGGTGTCGAGCCAACGCGCCTTGATGCTGAGACGCGGGTGTCGAGCCAACGCGCCTTGATGCTGAGACGCGGGTGATAGTCCCTCGCGTCTAGAGCTTGAAACTTTGCTTTTCAATGGCTTGTCCTCCAGTAACTTTTGGACAGCCTACA